>JARUHE010019250.1:0-16678 GCA_031471125.1 Archaeomysis grebnitzkii | reverse complement strand
AAATGTTTGTCCATTGTTTCTGTAATAAATTTATATTTCAGAAACCGTATGTTCATAATAAAAAGTAATGAACGACGAGTTTTTCTTCAAAACCCTGGCGACGAAAGACCAGGTATAGAGTTTCGGATAATTTATTTTCATATGAGCTGATTATTAAACTAAATAGTCCTATATGTTTACTGGTGTTGACTTTTTCCTAAAAAAGTAATAACAAGTTATAAAAGTTAAACATTTGGGCAGGAATAGTATGAAATAAACCTCAAACAAAGTATATGTCTATCGCTGTTTGGTCTATGGTGAAAACATATACACTAAGAAAACATATGAAACACTTTTTTAATTTCGAGCTTATATATAGATTAGCTGCCAATGTAAGCAAGTTTATCATAAAAAATCGAATTTCAAGTTCAATCATTGTAATGTTTTTAAAAAAAGGTTAGATTTAATAAAAAAAGTAACAAAATAAATATTAGACATACATTTTGTAAGCAATAGTTAAATAATTTTTCATCTCGGGACAGGAAAACGTTTTTATAAAAGTTGTGTGAGCGTGTTTGACAAAATCTTCGAATTTGAGAATAAAAATGTATGCAACAGTAACTCTTCTTTTACATTTTTACTCTTCTTTTACTCTTTCTAGTACGTAAACATACATTCAATATCTAATTTATTTATGTTTGTTGTACGTCATAAGATTATTTCTTAATGAGTTTCATAAAAGGTTTAGCGTTTTGTGGCGGTTACCTTCCACTTCCTCTACATAATCTTAGTAATGTCAATGATAACTGTGGCCAACTTCAGCCTCAGTTTCGGTCAGCGTCGTCGAGATTGAATTGGCAAACCCCTGAAGTAAATCGTCTCTTCAAGAATTGGATTAGCTTGCAAGTTTTATGTTGACATCCGAATGGTGGAAATTCTTGTACTCGTAGGTTGATCTGAATGGGTGCAACGCAATGTCACCAATGTCTGGTGTGTCAAGGTAGTTAGTTATTCAAGTACTAACCAAGTCCTACCTTGATCAACTTCCATAATGAAAAGAAAATGTGTTTGAACAATCGTACAAAAGTCGTATCGACGTTGGTCAGTGACTCTAAAGTTTTTTTGGTAAAAGAAGTTAATGCTTGTCACCTAAATGTGTTTTTGTTTGTGTGTTTAAGCAAGAAGTCTTGATGGGCGAGGTTTATGTTCAGCCTTTAACCCATTCAGTACGACAGCCTAACTTATTGGGTCATGAATCCATGTTTTACTATGCGATGGCCTAATATCCTGAGCCATGAACGTGTTTCACTCTTAACAGCTTGTTTCTTTATTTCATAACGTTATGTGTCTCTTCTATTTGTATTTCCGAGAGGTTTTCAATTTTTTTTTTAATTTTATTACATTATATTTTAATATTTTATTGTAATGTACAATCATTATACACAAACATCTATGACACCCATAGTTAGTTGCCCATAATATAGTTTAGTGATTGATAGCTGTTTTGTTTTATTCATAACTTTTTTATGTTGTTTGTGCATTTTTTAACACGCTATATTTACATTTGTATGGCATCATTTGATAATTTTAATGATTCTAGTGATGATGAGTTGGATTATAATGAATTTAGTCCAGTAATCACTGATTTGAGTGATAGTGACGCGATAGAAACAAACACTAAATAAATTTTGTTTAAAAAATATAAATGATAATTAGAAAATTTTCATTGTACATAAAGCTTGTAAAATATAAAAAAAATATAAAACTCCTTTAACTATGACGAACGAAATTAAAAATGACAAGTAATAAATCTCGTTTTCTACCATATGGGCATTGCCGGACTTTGTACTCAAGGTGTTATTCACGATTTAAAAAACAAATCTTGTAAGTAGGTTTATTTATTTTAATTTACTATTAAACGTGTAAATATTTGTGATCAACTATAAAGCTTATGTGTATAGATGTTTTAATGAAATAACAATTTTATGCTCCCTCCATTGTAAAAATAAATGTTTTGTGACGTTATTGAAAGTTAATGTTGCCATTATTTTAGCGTTGCCATCTTTTTACGGTTTTTGAAAGCATTATATGTCAAAGCATATTATTTGCCATCTAATTTTACATACTTTGTTCAAATTCACTGGCATGGTTTTTCGAGCCATTTAGCTTTAGTCAGATTTTAATGAAAGGACTTTATTTGAAGATGAGGTTTTATTAGTATTGCTTTTTATTTGATACTAAATTCTTAGACTTTCATTTGGAACTTTTCATTTAATAATTTTCAAGCTGCTGAAATTACAATAATCTTAAATTTTGTTAATCTTAAAATGTATGCATGTGCGTGCGTCGTACATATGTGTATCTTACATTTATAATCATAATAAAACTAACTCACTACCGAAGATAAAGAACATAAACAAATTTCAATGTTTTTAACAAACTTTAACTTCTTCTAATTGTTGTTTATTACCAAATAAAAGTCTTTTTACAAAAATTGAATAAACAAACAAACAATGATACAGTTTGGACAACATTAATAAAAACGGAATTTTTATTGACAAAACATGCATAAACGTTTATTAAAACTCTTTGTACAAGCACAAACAAAAATGTATTTACTTCTAACTGTTATAAATTTATAGACATGTTTACCATTTGCAGTGTCGTCATTGGATTTAATCATTCATTTGAACGTACAACTTTATTTTTTATTGTGTATTTCGTGCATATCTTAGACTTGCATTTAGTGAACCGGCTACACATGTGTGCTACAGTACAGTTTCTTCAACATATTCTAGTTTTGTAAACTAATTTCTTAATAAAATGATGTTCCCAATGCATTTTCGTGTCTTTCGTGTATGCTAAATCAGCATTAGTCCAAACAATTGAAAACAAATTTAGTCTAATTTTGAATAAATACAAGAGTAGCTCATAGATCGGTCCCTTAACTATGTGTTTTCAAAGAGTAATAAACACAATTGTAACATTGATCAGCCGTCGGAAAGTTAAGAATGGTAAATACTCTAAAGCGATTCTCTATAGGAAGAACTCCAAGGCAAGAAGAAAATTTTTTGAAAATATTAACATATCATAAATAAGTTTAAATGCATTTATTTCTCAAAAATTTTCAGGTGATACAATCACCCTTTCTGTCAGCCACCACCTGCAAATGTATTGAAGGTAGTCATTAACGTCGTATGTAATGATACAGTCGAGTCTATCTGATTTCTTAACTAAAGCTTTATTAGCGTTAATGGACGTGTATATAATCAGTTAAGCTGATATATCAGCTATTTTGATTTTTAAAAACATATCTGTAAAAAATATAATAAAGATTTGGTCGTTTATATTTTACATCATTATTTTCGTGTTTTTGTCGTAATGTTTTTTCATTAAACTTACAATAAATAATTTAATAAACATGTTAAACTTATTCATACTAATTTTATGGCAAAAATGTATGTTTCAATCCAGTTATATTCATTAAATTATTGTCAAAATGTTTAGCTTACTCGAATGACGAAAATGTTTCACACAACAAAACTCTTCTGGGTTGTAATCTGTTGACGTGGAATCCAAAAAGGCGCCTATAAGGCCTGGTTTGGTGTGACACATTTAATTCCATAGCTTGGTGTGACACATTTAATTCTATGTACTGGTGTGAGAGACAATTAATTCCATGGCTTGGTGTGATAAAATTATTTCCATGGATTGGTGTGAAACACTTTTAATTTCATGGCTTGGAGTGACACAATTAATATAATAGCATGGTGTGACACAATTAATTCCATGGCTTAGTGTGACACAATAATTCCACGGCTTAGTGTGACACAATTATTAATTCCATGGCTTGGTGTGACACAATTAATTCCTGGGCTGTAGTGTATGATGGTGTGTGTGTTTGATGGTGTATGCACCGTACAAAAAGGATTGCGTGTGAGTAGATTGTACATTAATATGTAAAGTTAATCAAATGATTTTCTCAGAATTAAATTCTAGCTAATTTATTTAATACATTCTCAAAACCAATCAACTCTGCATTTAGACTAGAATTATTCAAAAATTAATTTAAATCAAACAATTTTTTTTAAATCTTGATGAATTTTTTCACTAGTTAACATTATGTATATTTACTCCTCCTCACTTAGATAAATAAGATTTAATGCATTTGTAGAATTTATTTTTATCCTCATTTAACAAACTAGATGATCTTTTGAAGACCAGTTTGAATAGGTCTGGATAAAAAATCCAATAATGTTTTAGGAAATTGAAAATTTTAATCTTCAACAAGGCTCAGAGTTTTATAAATGAAGTAGACTTTAATTGAAAATACAAATCAAGTGATAGCTTAAATACTAAATTTAAAAAAATGCAGGATAATTAAACAACAAAATCGATCAATATCTATTTATTTATAACCTACACTGTAGTCATTTATCTCAGCCTTGGAAGAAGTTATAAGAAATCTCTTAGGAGTATAAAAAGTAGATTTAAATAAAATTTAACAATACATAAATACTTTAAAATACTCTTAAAATCTTTCAATGCTCAAAATATTATAAAAAGTATAAAAAGTAGATTTAAATAAAATTTAACAATACATAAATACTTTAAAATACTTTAAAAATCTTTAAATACTCAAAATATTTAAATAAAAGAAAACATTTAAACACAGTTCTGTTATTATATTTATTTGACTGTTTTCATTTTCTAGCCTTTCTTTAAGATCTCATGGAAAAAACTTTTCATAGAGGACGATAAAAGTTCAATCACTTTTATTATTGAAGAAAGGCTTATTTACTTTCCAGTTTTTTTCGCCTCACAGCAATTTAAGAAACACCTACTTGAAATAACGCCACAATCTTTGTTTTTTAAATTCAAAACAGGAATCTAAATCAAAGTTGTCTCAACTCTGCTTTTTTAATAGAACGCAATATTCAAATTGATTGACTGGTCAATGCTTATAGAATTTATGAAAGAAAAACTCATTTTTGCAAAATCGGGTCAATCGTTTTGACAATGCATGTAAAAATAACTTTTACATTTATTTTATTTTTAAGGGGTCGCTTGTAAGGTATAAATCCACTGAAGATAATACTTTGAATTTTTCACAGTTGTTTTCCCCCATGATAAGCTAAGAGAAAAATTAAAGTTCATGAAATTTGGTCTAATCGTTTGTATGGGGGGGGGGCCGTTTATTTCTGTTTGCAACCCTCTGTCGTGGTATTTTTGAGCCAAGAGGGCTACTCGACTGTTTGAGATAGACCTTTTAGATTCAGCCCTCTTAGATTTTCATCCAATTATTCTTAGATTTAGACCTTTCAGATTTCCATACAAATATTCTTAGATAAGAAATGAAAAATATCGGCCCAGTTTTTTAAATTGAGCTTCAGTTTTCAGTGGAGGAGTGTTGAAACAAAATGACAAAAAATGTAATTTTTTGTCATACTTAATCAAATTTTTCTGAACCAGGATAGATACCCGAAACAAACGACGACTTAATTTTATATTGAATTAGTATTATAATGCTTTATAAAATTTGAAAATCGGTTCATAAATTATTATTTTATCAAAAAAACAGAATTTCCCATAAAACGCATTTTAATTTTTGTGTCCAACACATTTACTCATCTGCACAAAAACTTCAATTGTCTAACATTTGTAGACTATGTGGACTTTCCATATAAAATATATGAAATATATAATATATATATAAAATATAAAATATAAAATATAAAAATATAAAAATATAAGACATATACAAACCAAAATAAATATATTTGCTTGTATAAAAACTCAAAAAAGTGCAATTTTGACCAAAATCGATCAGGTGCCCCAATAAACGTGCGATGTATATGTTTCTCTTGAAGTTAAATAGAAAAAATGTATCTATATTTCCACTTAATACTTTTCAATATAAAAAATTATTTTCATTACTGAAAATGGTGGTTTAAAACTATTTTTTTGTTTCATTCATTTCAATAATTCATTTTCACATTGAATTGAACGTCCACTTTATACAATGTTTGATCCGAAACATCATTTTCTAAACATAAACAAAACTTTAAGCTATAATTATTTATTTAAAAAAAAATATTAACCTATAAGATTGATTTTTATGTTCTATTTGAAAAAAATATTTCCATTGTTTCAATGTAATACAAATAATAATGTGTAAGAATAAATCCAAATGTGTTTAATAAGCAAACAGAAGTATAAATAGAAAGTCAGTTTGAATGATAAGATTCATTTTGTTCTACTAAGACTTAGATCTGTTTCATATATTTAATTGTAATACATTTCTAAGTTGTTTACCAAAACTGTGTTATCATCAGATTAAAATAAATATGTAGTTACCCCAATACTTGTGAAGTTCTTAAAATAAAATAGTGAACTCAAATATTACGCAAATATTTTGTTTTAGTGAAATGTTAAAACATAAAAACACATAATTAGCACGTTTCTGTTTTATTTATAAGGCTGACTAAATAACTTAAGACTCTAATTATCAAATTGTTTTCCGTTGGTGAGAACTCTTCTTTTTTGGGCATTAGTACAATGAGGAAAAAGTATTAGAAACACTTTTTTTAAATTGAATCAATTGTCTGTTTCTTTTTATTTGACAACATTACTTCTATATTCCTATTTGCTATGCTGTCCGCCAATTTTATAGTTAATTTATTTAAATTAATTTTAGTCCAGTTATTTATTACATTATCTTGAAAATTAAGTTGCAACTTTTATTCATTAAAATATTTAAATTACATTGAAGGAGTAATGAAATGTGACAGCGCGGCCATCATTTGCAATTGACAGCCGTGGCACAAAAAAGAGGTTTAATGGCTATGCAAATTAATTAACTTTATCAATAATGTCAATCTTTGCAACTTTTTTCGACTCGAATTAAATAAATTATTTGTTTGAAGACATTCTAAACTCAGGTAATTGTCTTCTTATTCTTCTTCTAATTCTTTGTTGGGTTCATCTTTTATTCTTTTTTCATTCCCCTCGTATTTTCTTTCTTTCTCTTTTTCTTCTTTTTGTGTTTTTTTCTTTCTCTCTTTCTTCTTTTTGTATTTTCTTTTGCTTCGTATTTCATTTTTTTTCTCCTTCTTCTTTTTGCATTTTTTTTTCTTTCTCTCTTTCATCTTTTTGTATTTTATTTTGCTTCGTATTTTCTTTCTTTATCTCTTTCTTCTTTTTGTGTTTTCTTTCTTTGTCTCTTTCTTCTTTTCGTATTTTCTTTCGCTTTGTCTTTTCTTTCTATTCGTGTTCTCTTTCACTTTGTTGTTTTTTTATTTCTATTTGTATTTTCTTTCATTGTTTTGTATTGTCTTTCGTTTTTTCTTATCTTTATTTTTGTATTTTTTTCTTGCCTTTTTTTCATGTTTTCTTATTTTCTTTTGCTTTGTATTTTCTCTATCTTCGTATTCTCTTTCACTTTGTTTTTTCTTTCTATTTGTATTTTGTTTCATTTTTTTGTATTGTCTTTCGTTTTTCTTATCTTTCGCTTTGTATTTTTTTTTGCCTTTTTTTCTTGTTTTCCTATTTTCATTTGCTTTGTATTTTCTTTCTCTTCATATTCTCTTTCACTTTGTTTTTTTCTTTCTATTTGTATTTTCTTTCATTTGTTTGTATTGTCTTTCGTTTTTCTTATCTTTCTCTTTGTATTTTTTCTTGCTTTTTTTTTCTTGTTTCCTATTTTCTTTTGCTTCGTATTTTCTTTCTCTTCGTATTCTCTTTCACTTTGTTGTTTTCTTTCTGTTTGTATTTTGTTTCATTTTTTTTTATTGTCTTTCGTTTTTCTTATCTTTATCTTTGTATTTTGTCTTGCCTTTTTTTCTTGTTTCCTATTTTCTTTCTTTTGCTTTGTATTTTATTTTGTATCTTTTTTTGTAGTTTCTTTCGTTTTGTCCTTATCTAATTTTTACATTTTCTTTTTCTTCGTGTTTTCTTTCACTTTGTTTCTTTCTTTCTCTTTGTAGTTTCTTTCGTTTGGTCTTTTCCTTTAACTTTTTATTTTTCATTTTTATTCTCTTCTTATGTTCTTTTGTTTTATACATCTTCATTTTGTTATTTTTATTCTCCATGTCTTTCTTTTTTCATTTTTTTAATTGTTTTCTCCAGTTTTTCTTCTTCTTTCTGTAGGCTTCGTATTTGCGGGTTCCTTTCAATTAAAATGGCATTTCTTTAACTTTCAATGTACTTTCTGAGATGGAGGCCCGAAGTAAGGATCAAGGTATGTGCACAAAAATCATACAAACAAACAGCCAAATTTAATTTTATGTTTACGCAAATCAAGACAAAAAATAGTTAAAAACGAATGTTTTGTTATTATAATGTATATCCAGTAAGGAAAATTATCGTAGGGTTATCTATTAATATCATTTGTATCCTTGACTATTACACATAAATATGTAAGATATCAAAACTTGAAAAAATATTTTTTGGACGATACTTATACATATTTACAAATAATTTATATAGTTTTTTTTTTAAATTATCATTTGTAACTTCATATGATTATGTAAAGTCTTAGTTAACAACCAATGATGAATTAGGATAACTGCCCAGCATATAAAATGGAAAAATACATTATTGTAAAGATAAAACAAGAAACGGTAATTTATGTTGAAGTAGAAACACAAACATAAAATGAAACTAATTGTTCATTTTTCGTTTCATTGAATATTTAACAAATAGAAAAAATGGTTCTTTATCGCCATTTTAAAACAGAAATTAAACTCGATAATTCGTCGAAATACAGATCATTTTCTTACGTGTGTTTATTCAATCTACCTTACAATTTACACTGTTAAATAACAGACATGAAAATTGATTTCTCACGGGTGTTCATCTTATTGTAGCTACAGTTTGGTGAAAATCCGAGTTCAATACGATCATAATAATATATTATTCGAAGATAATATTGCCATCTTATGTTCGAATAATCTACTATTATGATAATATTATGAACTCGGGTTTTCATCTTACTGTAGATATTATAATATTAAAAATCGGATTCGATTTTTGTGGAAAATGAAGACCCGAATGCCTTTATCCGAACTTCACTCTAACTCAGTTCGGTTACCACCGGATTAATCCGATTAAACTATACGAGTCTAAAAGTTCAATTTCCAGATTTGGTCCGTTGAAAATTGTAGACCGGGCAACGGATTATATAACTTTATGAGGGCAGACACCGAATAAAAGTGAGAAGTAACATGTGTATTACAAAAACAAAAGGTCTTTGAAACATTTTTTTTAAATCGTATCATTTGTTGTATATAGTCGAGCGGAGTCTTGACGAACCGTATTTTTTAGTATATACAACATTTTATTGCAGTTTTTGTAACTAATATGTATACTAATCTCTAATCAAGAGGGTGCAATTATGTGAAATAAATTAAAATAATACATTATTATAGTAATTGTATATCTTCTTGATAGCAAGCCAATGCAACATAAAAATGGCGATCACAAATATTTTAATACGGCAAAAACTGCTGAAAAGGGACCAGGCAAGAAGACCTTCAAATTTTCCATTCTGGAGGTATACTGCAGTCGAGAGGATGTAATTGCGCAACAGCTCAGTAAACGGGTGCAAGGTGCTGTCAGCGATATTCCTGCAGCAGATGCACAGTACTACAAGGATTGTATGGCAAAGTTAATGGGCCCGAGAGGAAGGATGTATTTTCAACAGAAGTCAGAGTATCCACATATGAATGTACAGATTTAACCTTTATGAAGGTCATCCATGAACTCAGCAATGACCCAACACTCATCTGGAATTCCGTTGAGGTATACAACCTATAGGTACGTATTTCTTCAAGAAATTAAGCTTAAACGATGCATATTTATTGAACATCTTTCAACACATTTTGGGTCAGACCTTCTAGTCCTCTGCGGAGTCAGGTTTGCAAGCATTCTTGTGTTGCAGAGCAAGACTTCTCATCTTCTTAAGATGATACCAGACGATAAAGGCCAAAATGGTTTGAACATCTGCAAAAATAATAAAGGAGACAACACAACTTGTTCCTGACTGACTTGAACAGTTATGGGAGAGAAATAAGTACTGACATCATTCGTGATAGTTGCATTCAAACCTTCCTTAATCTCCTCTCACAGATTTCACCTAAAATACAGGACACCTTTCAGGCTTATCTCATCGGCAATGGTATCACCAGCAGCGTGAATCCCTTAGCAGCTGCCTTGCAAGTATTTCTAGGTTTATTGGTGAAAAAATAAGAGTTTGTTTGACAAGTGTTATGGTTTGGAACCATCCGCTCTTATGACGAGGAACCAGACTCAATGCTTCTGCTGCTCAGAAGACCGGTCTCATGCGAGCTGTGGCTAACAACTTCGATGTTACCAGATCTTCTCCTAATGGTTTGAGGTCAACACATTCTCTTGCTCTCTTCCTCGCCCAGGTCCAAACAGACGAAAGTCTTTCATCTGCTAGATATGAAATATAATTTCTCTAGCAATCCCCATCAAGCGTAATACTGGATCAAGGAAACCCTCAATGTCAGCACAAGAAGCAACACATATAGTACCGGCTCTCAAGATGCTTGCTTATCAACATATACGAGTATCACTAGTAAGAGCAAGAGTGTTTGTTATCACTTTATACAAAAGGCTATCTGGGAGAAAGAATTACCGGAGTACAGTGGTTTTAACACTCCAGCTTCACGAGATCAAGAACAATCCATTCATCCAGCAATCAAAGCCATCTATACACCGTTAATAGACATGGTTCAATCAGAACCGGATATATTTATAACAGCGAAGAACGAAGCACAGAAATTGACTCCCAGCTTATGCCAATCCTTCACGTTATTCACCAATAATCAACAGTTATATTGTGTAACTTTACATGTGCTGGGTGGCATGCACATGGTAATGAGTTTTTTGGGCGCTGTGAAGACACTCATGTGCAACAGTGGCTTTGAAGAAATAATGCAACCTGCTTTGGAAAGAGTAAAAAAATGTTATCTGGAAAAAAATACCCATAAAATGTTTGAACATTGCGAATGGTGGTGGAAGAACTAGCTGTTGCGAGAGACATTTTCAAATTCAAATAATTTGGCTCAAAAGGAACCAATGGAACGACTAGACACACAAGCAGCCTTCAATTCAACAACAAGATTTTAGGTCGACAATCTTATCAAGCCGGTGCTTATCATGTTAATTTTTATACGGGCAGAACGTGAATGGGACTGGCCTTTGCACATGGTCTTCTTCTTTTTTACTTCTGGACATACAAACTATGTCAAGTATGGGCTCTACTAACTGCGGTCTATGGGACAACGTGTCATGCATCACTCCCCTGTGCTATGAAGTAGAAACTGGGCAGATATGTTCATCGAAACTACCTTTATACGGTATGGTAAATGTCTGAGTGGATTGATTGGAATCACACTGAAACAAGCCACTTTGATGAGATGGGCAATGAGTGTGCACATATACAGTGCACTGTTGATAGGACTGTCGCTTATAACAGAGCCAACGCCGACTCTACTACAGGCCTCGTACTTACTTGCCATGAATTTTTGACAGTTACAAAAAAACATTTGGAACACAACTGGTAGCATAGATATCAACCATAACCGTGATCTCGACTTAACTTTTCTTCATCTCTGACCAACTTTGTTGATCATAGATAAACTATTTTAAAATTGATCGAACAACAAGAAAGTTAATCCAGTTTCAAGAAAAGACAGGCCAAGAACGTATTGTGTAACTAAGGATTTCGATGTGAAAGGATTGTAGTAGAGTCGGCGTTGCTGCAGAATATTTAGTTCTGAAAGATGTGACCAGTCACATAGAAGAGACCCTAGATGCTGAGGACAAGATGTAAAATCCAAACCTAGCTCAGCCTAAACCTAAAACTAATCTGGATTGTCCTGTAAATATTGTGACAAGACGTATTGCCCCCGATAAAGTGAATGTAGCAGAATCATTTGTAATTGGCAACAAACAGATCTGCATGAATTTGAATCGAATTGGCCAGAAGGATTCCACAATGATATTCCAAGAAAATTTATTACATTGGCTGTGAGCAAGAAGCACATAAAAGTGGATGATTTGTCAATGTATGACACATACCTTATAATCATAAGGATTATGTGCTTCCAACTGTTACATGAATTGTCACCAGTCATTTCTTCAATGGTTTGAAGATAATGAAAGCATGAGTATCACAATAACAGAAGTGTCTCTAAAGTGGGACTTAGCCGTTGTTAGATACATATATTTAGTTATAAATAATATTTAATAAAAATCTACTGTCCTATGTATTAAAAACTTATTCAACAGTAAATAACTACATTTATTTTATTCACCATGTATTTACCGAAATCAATTTATAAAATTTTTTTGGCATGTCAAGAAAATTGAAAAAGTATTTGTTTGTACAAACCTGATATAACTTCTACCACAGTAAGCGATTCACGGTTACATAACGGATGCAAAGTCTAGATTTTCGGATGCAAATACTAGAAATTTATAGTTTTGGATAAAAATTTAAACATGTGCATCTGCATCCGACCGTAACCAGTATCTTGCCCAAAATTTGTGGCACATTCAATTTTCAAATTATTTTATCTTCAATAATAGAGAATTGTATATTTCAAAAATATTACACATCATTTCATTCAAATTGATTTGTTCATAAATTGTTTTTTTGTTCAATGATATAGATGAAAAAAATATTACATGTTGTCGTACTATCAAAAAAAATTAATTTCCAGGGCTTGATCAATGGCCCGCAATCTACTTTAATGGGTTAGTTTTCAATCCCATTTTGTTTCAAGGGATATGATTGGCTGATCAGAAGTTCACATAAACATATAACCAACAATAGATTATATATTTCGTACACATCAAATGATATCTTGTTCATTGTTGCATTCTTTTGAAATATCTATCTATAAGGGTTTAAAAGTGTTAAATTATTTTATTAAAATACCTAAAAACAGTTTAAGTCTAATTATTTTTATAGTAAACAAACCGGGGCATAAGCCTAGTTTCGATCTGGCTATAAAAGTACTACAAATACTAAACATAAGAAATCCATAAGAAGGAACCATAATAGAACTGTTCTGAAAAACCTAATTTGAAATACTAATCATTTAACTTATTTTGTGAACTAGTACTGTAGTTCCTTACCTTACCTTACAAAAATCATAAATAAAGGTTACCTTTGGAAGCTGAAAATCTCCCTAAATTGATCGTACTTTCTTGTTAAATGTTGTTAGAATTGACTAACAGATCTAAAGTAGGTTTTAGCCACTAAAAAAACAGTTGGTTGCAAAACCTAATGAAACGAGCATGATGATTGGTTGAAAAGAAAAAATTCTAACAATTTTGTAAATAAATCGACGACACAAATTTCGATCACTCCTTTTCCGGAGGATTCGCACTTCGCAGTCTAAAAGTCTGTGGGTTCCACCCAAGCCGAACTTTCACATTTCAAAAATTGGGATATGAGAGACTGGTATTGCCATTTAGTCTATGTAACTGTTTCATAAACATTTTTACAATAATACAACTGTTAAGAATATCGTTCATGCTCCCAGAAGCATGTTTAGTTTTATTTCTTCATTTGTGATAACAAACGTGCAGAACAATGCGCGGTTCATTTAGACTTGTACCTCATTTTGATCTATAATTTCATGTAATATATGTTTCGAAGTTAACGGATCTTAGTTTTTGTGTGACAGTGATAGCTTTACATTTTTGACTTACTTAGAATGGGAAAAAGAGCCCAAATTTAAAATGAAATGTCCAATATTAGACAAGTTTTTAAGCTTTAATGAAAACAAGTTCACATTGTGACCTGTAGAAAAAAAACATCACCGGTTAGTGTAATTAACAGCAAGTTATTTGTAAGAACACCTTCTGCGAACACTCATTTAAGTTTCGCAACTTTATAAACCCTCAGGGTTTTGAGGCCCGAATATTTTATGAATTAACTCGCGTGAGAGTAAGTTAAGTTTGGTATTAGTAGTTTCAGTAGTGCCTCTTATTTGTGTATAATTATTTTGAGGTCAGTTTTTTTGATGAATCCACTCGTGTGAGAGTAGGTTAGATTGTGACTTCGTAGTTTTGTAGTGTACAACTATTTCATGAATATGTTAAATAACATGTGTAAACTAGTTATCCCTAAACCGCTATGCGGCTTAAATGTCGAGCGATTATTTATTTGTATAATATACAATTGTAAATCTTTTTAAAATTGTAAAAATCTAATCAGCAAAAACAAAAAAAAAATTATTTTTTTTTATTCTATTACATTATATATACATGCATACTTATTGTTAAACTCTGAAAATTTGAAGCAAAAAAAATATTTTTTGAATGTAAAATATTTCACAAGTTATTTTTCCTTAAATAACAAAAAAACAGAAATTATCTAAAAAGAAATCTATTGCATTACATTGTAAGCATATTGATTGTTCAGTTCTGAAAATTTGATAAATATGAAATATTTAACAAGTTATTTCTCCTCATTTCAACCTAAAATAACAAAAAAAAATGAAAATATATAGTAATAATTCCATTGCATTATATTGTAAACATGTTGATTGTTCAGTTCTGAAAATTTGATGCAAGAATATCAAAAACAAACAAGTTATTAAGAAAATAAAAACTTGAACCTTTTGTTGAATGTGAATTATTTTACAAGTTATTTCTCCTTATTTTAATTTAAAATAAGAAAAAAAGTGAAAATTATATATAAAAAATTCCATTGCATTATATTGTAAGCATACTGATTGTTAAGATTTAAAAATTTGATGCAAAAATACTAAAAAAAACAATTTATTAAGAAAATAAAAACTTGAACCATTTATTGAATGTCCGGACAACGACGACGGAATAGTAACACCTAGGTCTTAACTTCGTTTCACTCGCTCGACAAAAACGGTTTTAAATTAGATGATAGAACTTTTTTGGGCACTTTATAGCTTTTTTCCATGTTTTGTACTTTTATAACTGAATCTAAACTAGGCAAATGGGGTCAATTTTTTACCGTGAGAAAAAGATAAATTTTTGTTGTTATACCATTTTTTAGAGTTTATGATTTGATCTGTGATAATGAACACGATATCTACATGAAATACCCTATTTCTTAGTAATTTTTTGATTATATGTTGCCAGAATTTATTATCACCGATAAACTGGGAGAATGCACAGATTTCACATCTTTTGAGGTTAGGTTAATTTAGGGTAAATCTTTTATTTTATTAACAGACATTATAATTAAGTTCAAATTCCAAACGAGGCCGTTGTCACACAGTTTTTCTGAGTGTGTGCCAGTGCATCGACACTTACATAAAATCTTTTCTATGTAAATATTTTAGATAAATACAATTTGTCATTCAACATAAAGGTTAATCTTACCAACATGAACGCACTTTTGCATTTTTTTCAATAGTGTTTTTGGCAAAAAAAAACATTTAATAAAATTTTAATATAATGAAATAATTTCATTAAGCCACAAATTATTGAAATAGATGCAATATTAAAGTAATTAAAGCATGTTATATATGGCAAATCACAATCGTCCGTCCGCAATTCATTTTTTAATGGTCCTTTTATTTGTATATTTACACTCTGTATGTATGACAAAGGGAAGGTTCTGTATTTTTTCTAGGACTTAAAAAGAAAATGATTTTAAAAGCTTTTACTTATAAGCAGTTCCATTTCACGCTGCCGAGGGATTAATTCCAAAATACAACGTTGTCGTACAATTGCGTAAGCGTTGGTTACCTTTACGGTCAATCTTAAGCTTGGAAGGAGAGCGTTAATAAGAACTTGTTTTGACAAATGGTTTTGAAAAAGCTTCAATTCATTGAAATATAGGTTGCCCATGTTGAGTTTACGAAAAAGAATTAATATTATAGTAATTATAACCTTTAATATATTTCGAATGTGAATCTTACGTCTGACTGTTATGTGCCAATTGTTGTTGGTGCGAAGTTTTTTTAGGGGGTAATTTTTACACGAAATTGAGCATTCTGGTAGATAACTTAACAACTTTTATAGTACTTTTTCTTACAAATTTTTTGTTTTTTGTTTAATAAATAATGTTTTGTTTAACTGTTTGGTCTTTTCTTCCTTTACTTGTACATGTCCACATTTTACAGATGAGGGCTCCTTTTTATGTACGCATTCTACAAGCGAGAAAGCGAAGTTAGCTGATGATCTCTGAGTTTCTATATTTCTCCTGTTTATTTGTTTATGCTTTATACAGACAAGAAGGCAAGGTTAGGATAGGTTAGATTATTAGACTTCCTATAGTGCCTAATATTAACTACACAATCTGATTTTCATCTTACGAAAATCCGAGTGATTCCGTTCTTATTTTAACAAACTACTTTTCTGGTATTTTTATCTTCGGATCGTAGCAACTTCTGTTCAGTGTTTCACCTGTTTTGGTCGAATGAATATGCAATATTTTCATTGTAAATTAATGGTATGTAAACAGTTTTTTTGTCGAGCGTGCGTAGCGAAGCTCTACATAGGCGTAGCTATTCTGATTTCGTCGTCTTCGTCGGCGTTAGACAATGACTTGAATGCTTGTATATCATCTATACTATTATTATTTCTTTTCATATGGGCTTAGTTATTGGTTTTAATATATTACTAGGTATTTTTATTTGATTTTTTCACTTTTATCTACATTTTTTCATCA
>JARUHE010019139.1:0-16684 GCA_031471125.1 Archaeomysis grebnitzkii | reverse complement strand
CCAGATGCTGTTGGCGACAGCGCTCTTTGCCATTGTAGCTAATGTGCTGTATAATATTCTATAATAAAAAAAAGACCAATGTTTAATACTTTGTTTAAAAAATTTACAACATTCTATTGAATCTAATATTACAGTTTTTTTCACAGATAATTAATTGCACAACTTATGGTTTGAATATATTTTAAACTTTTAATTTTAAAACATTTTATAAAAAAATGTTTTTAAAATATTTATAAAAATCCAAATAGTTTTTTTTTCAAATTCTTAATCCTGAATTATTTCAGGTGGAATCTGTTGATTGGGCCTACGAAGACATCGCCGACGTCGACAACAACCAATTGTCATCCATGGCTGACTTTTTGGCCAGAAAAGTAAGTTCAAACTTTCTATGTAGGATTAATTATTTTTAGTTTTATTGTCGAGCGTGCATAGCAAAGCTCTACATAGGCGTAGCAATTACGATGTGGTCCTCGTCGTCGGCGTTATAAAGACAATGACTTGAATGCTTCTATATCATCTATACTATTATTTCTTTTCATATAGGCTTGGTTGTTGGCTTTAATATATTACTAGGTATTTTTTTTTATTCTATCACTTTTTATCTACATTTTTTCATTAAATTAACTTAGGAAAAAAAATTGTAAATTTTTTTTTTATCAGTTTGATTTATGCATCAATGGATTGGAAATGAAGTATATATAAATAATCTTTAAGGTGATGTTTTGGGTAAATAATGTTTTCTCACTTTGTAACACCATTTTTGATTGACATTTCTGATTAGACTTAAAAAATATTTTTTCCATGTTTTTATTTATGCATCAATGGATTGGAAATGAAGTATTCATTAATAGTCTTTAAGGTGATTTTTGATTAAATAATGTTTCTCACTTTGTAACACCATTTTTGATTGACATTATCCAGTTATAATTTTTGTTTCACATTTACTCGGCTGTAAAATTTTCAGGACTTCAACCTTACCAATTTTTTCAGTAGTTTGACCTTAACCAATTTTTTCAGGAGTTTGACCTTAACCAATTTTTTCAGGAGTTTGACCTGGTGATCAACCTTCCGATGAGAGGAGGAGGCGCCAGGAGAGTCTCGTCCTTCATGACGCAAGGATACCGGACTCGAAGGATGGCCGTCGACTTTTCCGTTCCTCTCGTCACTGATGTCAAATGTGCGAAACTGCTCGGTGAGGTGAGGAGGTTTTTGTTGTGATTTGTTTTGATTAGTTTAATTATCTTTATTATTTTAATTATTATTATTTTTTTAATTGTTATTATTATATTTTAATTGTTATTATTATATTTCAATTGTTATTATTATTATTTTAATTATTATTATTATTATTTTATTTATGTTAATATATTTTGTATTATACTTAAATAATTATTATATACAGTATGTTGTTTATTATTATTGTAATTATCTTAATATATTTTACTTATTATTATTGTTATTGTAATTATTTTGATATATTTTGTATTATATTATATATTAAATTTGTTTATAATAATAATAATACTAATATGAAATACATTGTATATTATATCTATATTACTATTATATGAATCGACACTAGCACAAGTGAGGTAACTCTTATTCAAATAACATAGCTTACATCACTTGTGATATTGTATATCCATACATTGTATGTTTGTAGTTGCAGTACTGGTCATAGTGAAAATTCATTAATTGATAATGGAAGCTATTTTCTTCATTTTAAATACCCTAATTTACCTAAATACCCTAAATACCCCTAAATAACCCTAAATACTTTGAATTGTTGGTTTGGTTTTGATTTGTCAAAAATATCTTTGAAAAAAGCTCTACATTGTATTATTTTACCTTTTGACTCGAAATCCTGTTTTTTCTGGTTTGAAATTGTCCACAAGTAAGTTATAGATTTTTTTTCTTGAAATTTTTTTTTTTTTTAATAACTAAATCTATTAAACATATTTGCCAACGTTTAACTAAATTAACTAAACATGTTTTCCAACGTTAACAAAATTATAAGCACTGGGTGTGTATATATTTAATTTATTATTTCTTTATTATTCCTTTATTTGTTTTCTATTTATTATTATTAATTATTGCGAGATATGTTACAATGTTTCTATAACAGGGAGAAAGAAGTAGTACTTTGTTTTGTTTTAATCGTTTCCTGTAACACAGATGATAAATAATTCTAATTTCTTACTTCGTTTCGTGTAACACCAGTGATGCAAGTTAAGTTATTGTTTTTAATAAATGTGTTAGACGTTTGTATCACCGCTGTTACAAGGAACTGTTAGTGTTAATAGATAAGTGATACCATTTAACGAATATTTATAGCTGTACCATCACATAAACATAAAGTTCGTTAGCTGATAAATTAATTTAAATTATTTATCAGCTTATAGATACAACAAAGAACTGCATTTTTCTTTATTTGTTTTTTTGTTTTACATGTATTACAAGAACAAAAAATTAAACTATTTGCCTAAATTTCTAGTTGTTAAGTAGCTACTCTTATTTCTAGGAATAAATAATAAACTAGCGCAACTGTTGAGTTTTAATCTATACCTAGAAATTATTTGATAGTAAGTTGAAGTTTTTTTTCATTTGTTTTTTTGCTTTTAAATTTAATGACACATTCATTGATAAGTATACTTGGTTAAATATTTTATAAACCAAAAATAAATTGAGTGACTGGAGATGATACTCGGCTTCAATTTATTTGTTATTGCCACGAAAAGTTAAAAAATATTCGAAAGAGCTTATTGGAGAACTTTTTTTGGATGAAAATAAACTCCGATTTTGTTGAATCTTATGATAATTAATCTCGTTTGTTCAACTCTGAAGTACAGAAGTTATACATTGAAAATTGGTAGTAACAGTTTTCCCAAGTATGAGAATCTTTTCCATAAACATTCTCATAAAAATGTCAGAGTTTGAAACAGGGCTGGGGAGTCGGAGTCGGACCAATTTATAGACTTGAGGAGTCTGAGTCAGAGTCGGCAAATTTCTACCGACTCCGACTCAGACTCCACCAAAAAAATTTAATAAGAAACATAGGCATCAAAGATGACTATGTCGGACAGACACTGAAAGTGATAGTAATACCTTTAGCCAAAAGTGGATAAGGGTTAAACAAATATATGTTTAGAGTCCCGACTCCCCAGCCCTGGTTTGAAATTGAACTTTGTGATTCGCATGATTGTTAATTCTCTTAAAATTATCATTAAAAATATAATTTTAAAGGTACCAATTATACCAAAACGGAAGATTTTGTTATATATACTCAACGCCAAGTATAAAAAACTGGAAATACCAAAGAGGAGGTTTTTGGAAAAAGCATTAGACATAAGACTTGTCTGGCCTTTTATTCCGATCAGTACAATGAATAGTAACCCATGGGCTTAACATCTAAGGCTTACTATTCATCTATGGATGAATAGTAATCCATAGACTTAATATTTTAAGGCTTACTATTCATCTATGGATGGATAGTAACCCATAGACTTGACATCTAAGGCTTACTATTCATCTGTGGATGAATAGTAACCCATAAATGTTAAGTCTACAGAACACAATATTCAAAATAGAGCTTCTTAGTCTGATTTTTTTTAATAACATCGAACCTAAGATGTTAAGATCTCCCGATCTTCTAATTAGCATTAAGTTTCTAATTGTTGAACTTTGTACATGAAAAAATTAATAAAAATTATGATTACAAATTGAATTAAGAAACAACTTCACTAATACTAAAAATCTTTAATCAAATCTTATCAACATTATCGGACGTTTCTAATTGATTGCATTTCTTCATCGCGATCAGAGTTAGATCTTAATTTACGAAATATTTTTTTTATTCAAAAAACGTTCTTTAACAAATTTTTTCATGTTTTTCTATACCCAGGTTCATCTTAATTAGTAACATTAGTCAGGAACATAAAAAATAGTCTTTTCTCCTGGACAGATTGAATTGGTTTGACTATGAACAGTCTCTCAAGAGTAATCTCCCCCATACAACAATGTTTGACAACTAAAAATCTACGTGGAATTTATTTGATTTTTTTGTATTTGTCTGTGTTTTATTATAGTATTGAAATCGTGTATATATCAAATATTGATTACATTAACAAACAGCTAGGAAGTTATCTTTTTTTAATTGAAAAAATAATGTATAATGTTTATGATTGGAGAATTTTATACCTAGCTATGGGTCAAAATTATATTAACAGTGTCGATACGAGGCTATTAGTATTGAAATGAGGGATGTGTTTTTGGTTCCATAGTTACATCATGCGTTAAAAAGTGGCCAAAATTCTAACAGTTCACACTAAAAGCATTCCCCGTATTCCACTAACGTTTACTAGGCTGCTTTCCGTGCAGTATGGCGATAATCTTCATTTTTTTTAATTAAAACTGTTGCGTTTAAATACCAATATAAACTCGTCTCTAATAATTTATTTATTAGGATATTACAGTACAGTTGCAATATTAATTATGTGTTTATTATTTATTTTTATGTATTTGTTTATTTATTTATGTGTAGTTGTGTATGGAAATTAATTATGTTTTCATGGACTAAGTTGTGGGTGCGAGGAGCATTAATTCATAAACTGTCAACAGCGTCCGTTGGTCTCTTGGTCTGGTCTAAATTTAATGCATTGGATGTTTTTCACACATCAGTCGACGAAAACCCGATTACAAATACAAATTTGATTTTCATTGGTGATCAGTTTTTTTGCTATCATTTAAATCCGGAAATGTGAAATGGCTTCATATCTCACACAACAAAATATTTGAAGTAAGCTTCGATTTCTTATCTTGTTGAAGAAGTAAAGATTATCTTTCTTCAACAACAAACGTTCCAATACATTCGATCAAATTATAATTGGATATTAATTCCAATATTTTATTTTATTCATTCAATTGTGCATTCACAATTTATGTAATTGGAATTGTTTTAATCGTGAGAGTACAAAGTACTTGTATGTGTCACAATTTGTATTTGGTTAACCAGCTAAGTTTGTTGATAAAATGTAACTATCTTATTCGATTATGACTTTGCGGACATTAATGTGAAGGAAATTTTTAACCTGCTGCCCTCAACCGTCCAGGGTTCGCTCTTCAAACCACATGAACAACGAAACCTTATCCAACTGTATCATCCCTATCCACAAAATGGATGTTTCAAGTACGCTTTCATAGACTTCTTTTTACTTCGGCACTTCATGTTCACCAGAGAGTGATTTATAATTATCTTATTCAACTTCTCGCTACAATATAATCTGCAAGAGTACAAGTGTTGTATCATCTCGTAGACAATCAAGTTGAGAACATCTTGTTATCTAATCACAGAACATGAAAGAAAACCGTTAAAATATTTTTTTTTTATTAATCTGTCACGTTTTTAATTCTAAACTTGTTCCTTATAATTGGATCACCAATAGCACAAGTGAGATAACCCACATTCAAACAAAATAGCTTACCTCACTTGTGCTATTGTCGATCCATATTAGTTTATTAAGAACATTAAAAGCACTTGTCAGAATTTTTGCTTTAAATCGACTATAAAATCGTTACTCTAACATTGATTTAATTTACCCTTGAACTTGAGTTAATCAGATCTTTTATTGCCAACAATGTTTTGTGGTTTGGCATTAGTGTAGTTGAGAACAACAGCGATGAGTTTCGTTTTGTTGTAGTTCTTGAATCTGTGTTGAAGTGAACTATTTTTATGTTTTTAAAAATCTTTTTGTTGAATTTGAACTAATTTTGTTAAGTTAATTTTTTTATGTTTTTAAAAATGTATTTTTGTTGATGGTAATTAATAAAGTATTATAAATATGGATCAAAAGGTAAGCAAACTCAAATTTAAATGATTTTTAGTAATATTTGGTTTAAAATCTAACATCTGTATTTTTTCTTTCCCAAGATTCCTTTCATCTCATTTCCTAACCTTTCCTAAACTGTTTTCCTAACAGTATTACAGATTCTTTTCCTTTTTAACCTTTTTAACATTTCCTTGACCTTTTTTAACATGTGTTAAACTTAGTTTTCCTAACAGCATTACAGATTTGTAATGTTATATTCTGAAAAAATTGAAACTAAGTTCAGACTTCATCTGCTAAGTCACTAAAATATTTGATGCAGAAAAATATCAAATTCGAAATTTAAAACACAATTTTTGTGATTTTTTTTCCATTTGAATTAGGTACAAAGGTTTCAAAAACTGAAATCCGAATCAATAATTTTTCTATTGTAAGATTAAGGCAATTCCCAATTGAGTTTTATTTTGCTCATTCCTCCAACATTAAGGTAAGATAAAATATATATGGCTTTTGGTGCAAGGGTGGATTCCAACCAGAACTTGTTAACTCTATGATGTACATCAGGGCTGCCACTTTTTGTGAGAAAATAACCTAGAATCTCAAAATAAATTGGCTAGAATAATCTAGATTGCTGAAAAACATAGCAATTGGGCTTTCAATCATGTTTGTTTCACTGTTTTTCACTACTTTTTATTGTTTTGACTTACTTTTCATTGTTATGAACTACTTTAAAACATCTAGATGACAAAATTTATCAGCTAGGCTGAGTAAAAAACATCTAGATCTTCCTGAAAAACAGCTAGAGTGACGGCACTGGTGTACATATTGGTGTGGGTGATAAACTAGCATGTCAGTGTCGACTCAATTTTCATCTTTCGAGTTTAATGTTTCTTGAATTTATGAAGTAAATGAAACGAAAAATAAATAAACAAAAAATTCAAGACATTACTTTTATGAACGAAATTTATTTATATAAATAATTATAGACATTGTTTTTAAAATAAATAGTTAAATAAGTTAAGACATAAAAATTATTCAGTTTTAAATATTTTTTAGGCGCTGCATCTAGTGGGCGGAGCACCGGATGTGAAGACCCACGTGGACTGCGTCACTTCGCGCCAGATCATCAAATTGCCGGGGCTCATCGACGTTCATGTCCATGTCAGAGACCCAGGTGAGAATGGATGAAAATAATACATAATAATAATAATAATAATAATTACAAAATACTACTACTAATAATAATTATTATTATAAAATAAAAATAATAATACTAA
The DNA here is from genome assembly GCA_031471125.1 of Archaeomysis grebnitzkii. NCBI lineage: Eukaryota > Metazoa > Arthropoda > Malacostraca > Mysida > Mysidae > Archaeomysis > Archaeomysis grebnitzkii. The sequence goes on along the minus strand of JARUHE010019139.1, from coordinate 9,585 downwards.
TAATAATTATTATTACAAAATAAAAATAATAATAATTATTATTATAAAATAATAATACTAATAATAATAATTATAATATAAAAATAATAACACTTAGAAATTATATTATTTAAAAAAATGCTGCTATCAACAAATTATACTACACTATTTACAATTATAATACCATACAATGGTAATATTATGTTATTTATAAAAATAATACTACTATTTACACAAATAATAATATACTATTTACACAAATAATAATGTACTATTTACAAAATTAATAATGTACTATTTACAAAATTGATAATGTACTATTTACAAAATTGATAATATACTATTTACAAAAATAATATACTATTTACAAAATTGCTAACATACTACTTACTAAAATATATAATTTACAAAGTTAACGAGATGCTATAATAATAATAATGAATAATAATAATAATGAATAATAATAATTAATAATGACATTTCAAAAAAATGTTCCCACTTTTTCTCACCGAATTTCTATTGCAGGCCAGACCCACAAAGAGGACTGGTCCTCTTGCACCGCCGCAGCGCTGGCTGGAGGCGTGACCTTGATCTGCGCCATGCCCAACACCGCCCCTGCGATCATCTCCAAGGAGACGCTCGTCATCGCGCAGGAGGTTCATTTTTTTTAAAAACTGAATTAAATGTTTATTTTAAATTAATTAATTTTTTTAAATGGTTATTTGAAATTTATTTTTATTTTTTTAAATGGTTATTTTAATTTTTTTTTTTTTTTTTAAACTTAATTCAATGTTTATTTTAAAATAATTTATTTTTTTAAACTTAATTCAATGTTTATTTTAAATTTATTTATTTTTTAAACTTCATTAAACATTTATTTTAAATTAAGTTTGACTTTTTTTTTTAAATTAATTTATATTTTTTTTTATATAATTTGTATTTTTAAAACTTAATTAAATGTTTATTTTAAATTAATTTATATTTTTTTAAACTTAATACAATGTTTGTTATAAATTGATTTTCATTTTTTTTCAATTTAATTAAACATTTATTTTAGATTAATTTATATTTTTTTAAACCTGATTCAATGTTTATTTTAAATTAATTTATATTTTTTAAAACTTAATTGAATATTTATTTTAAATTATTTTTTTAAAATGTTTATTTTAAATTAATTTATATTTTTTTAAACTTGATCCAATGTTTATTTTAAATTAATTTATATTTTTTTAAAACTTGATTCAATGTTTATTTTAAATTAATTTAAATGTTTATTTAAATTAATTTAAATGTTTATTTTAAATTAATTTAGTTTTTTAAAATGAATTAAATATTTATTTTAAATTAATTTAGATTTCTTTAAACTTAATTAAATGTTTATTTTAAATTAATTAATGTTTTTTTAACCTTAATTAAATGTTTATTTCAAATTAATTTAGATTTTTTTTAAACTTAATTAAATATTTATTTTAAATTAATTAAAATATTTTTAAAATTAATTAAATGTTTATTTTAAATTAATTTAGATTTTTTTAAAACTTAATTAAATATTTATTTTCAATGAATTTAATTTTTTTTAAAAACTTGATTCAATATTTATTTTAAATTAATTATATTATTTAAACTTGATTCAATGGTTTATTAAATTAATTTATATTTTTTAAACTTAAATAAATATTTATTTTAAATTAATTTTTTAAAAACTTAATTCAATGTTTATTTTAAATTAATTTATATTTTTTAACAACTAAAATAAATTACAAAATAATTTCAAAGAAAAATATAAAATTAATTGAATATTTATTGCAAGCTAGTTTTTATTTAAAATAAAATAAATTTAACAAAAGTATCTATTTTGAGTTGTTTTCAAATTTGTCTTGTGGTTTTCTGATTTCAATTTCCTTTGTTAATTGACTACTAACATCATTTTTCTCAATTATCTTATTTTAGTACATTGCCTGATAATTTAACTTGTTTTTCTTACCTATACTTAACAGTAAATAAAATCTGAACTTTAATACTCCGATATTTTTAATATACGAGTTAATGATCTTGCCCTTTCAGGTGTCTGCCCGTTCTGCCAGGTGTGACTACGCCTTGTTCGTTGGTGCTTCTGAAGACAACACCGAAACAGTGTGCCAATTAGCACCTCAAGCAGCAGGATTGAAAATGTATTTGAATAACACATTTTCCGATCTACTTCTCACATCCACTTCAACATGGCTGAAGGTTTGTACAGAGGCACGTTTTAGCGGCTATTCTATGGCTCCCTTGGAAAATAGCCAATAATTAGCCATTGAAATGCTTCTAGGGTTGGTTGTATTAAAATTAAACAAACGATTAGAAAGTTATTATTTAAGTTTGAGGAATTGGAATTCTTGTTGTAAGCCTTGTCATATATTACAGACGCATAGATGAACCATTCAGTGTTATAATGTTGGACCCATATAAAATATTTCCCGTAGAAGCCAACATAAATAGTCTGTTTTTGTAAGCCTATAAATGAATAACAAGATAATATTTTGTGATGAAATATATTAAATCAGACACTTATACGTGATTATAGGATTTTACATTACATAACATTTAAAATAAAAGTATTAAATGATATAATAAAAGAACAATTCGTCCCAAGAAAAAAGATATACATTGAAATCACATAGATAGATATTATGAGTCTAATTATATTAAAGTATCTGGCACCATTTTGACGGAAGTATCTGGCAACTCAAGGCCCATAATTCTCCATAGAAAATTTAAAGTTAAGCATCTATGCATCTCTGATCTACGGCCTTACCAAAGGTAACCTCGTTCATCTGGGCAGTAATAATGAATTGTTTGAAGATTCTAAAATAAAAAAAAATGTTTCATTGGTTTATAAAATAAAATATATTACTTGATTCTAAAGTAAATATTAGATTTAATTGATTCTGAAATATAAACTTTATTTTATTTTATTCTAAAGTAAATAGTATATTCTATTTGATTCTAAAATAATAAATGTGTTTTATTTTAAACTAAAAATTATATTTTATTTGATTCTAAATTAAATAGTATATTTTATTTGATTCTAAAGAAAAGGTTTCGTTTTCCAGCATCTGAAGAACTGGCCATCTCATTTGCCGTTATGTGTCCATGCAGAAGAAGTGACTACAGCTGCAATTTTGATGATGGCATCTTTGGCCAAAAGGCCAATTCATATTTGCCATGTGGCTCGAAAAGATGAAATCTTGCTAATCAAAACAGCCAAAGCAGAGGTAAATAATATAGTTGAAAAAATTATTACCTAACCCTTTACCGCCTGAATTATCATTACCTTAAGGTCTACAATAGAATGAAGTTTGCATTGAAAATAACCTTACAATCGTCACTGTTTTGTCCCTACAGTTGTTAAAGGGTTAAAACCTAAAAAACTCTAACCTAATTCGAGATTTTCTGATTTATCTATCGATAGTATAACGTTACCAGGAATAAATAATTATTATTGGCTTTCCTACACATGTTAGTGTTAAAAAATCATTCACAATGTTATCTTGTGCTCTCGCATACATATTATATTATATATATATTATAATGCACTGAAAACAATTGACTAACTTTTATTTCTAAAATAGTCAAAATTGGCATCATCAAATAGAGTAAGCTTTGTCAAAAGTGCACTGTTAGCAAAGGTTAGTCAATTTTGTCAATTTTTATTATCCTAGACATAAACAGTTAAGTTTTTTCAGTGTACAGTTGTTTTTTGGAGTGCATCGTCCATAAACAACAGCCAACACATTCTTTAAGTTGCAATCAAACACTGAATGAAAATACAATTTTTCCAGGGAATGGCAGTTACATGCGAGGTTTGTCCTCATCATTTGTTTTTGACGGAGGATGATTTGAAACAGTTGGGCTCCAAAGGAAAAGTTTGTCCTAGACTTGCAAGTGCCGAAGATCAGAAGGCTTTATGGGAGAACTTGTCGGTTGTAGATTGCTTTGCGACTGATCATGGTGAGATAAATTATAGTCTAGATATTTTTTGATAAATTACTACATTATAATGCGATTATAAACTTGAAAATCTTAAATAAAATTACAAATACAAATATTTGTTTTTCAGCTCCTCATACATTAGAAGAAAAAACCAGGTCTGATGCGCCACCTGGTTTTCCAGGGCTTGAGACGATGTTGCCTCTTCTACTGACAGCTGTGTCACAAGGAAAACTCACTCTGGAGGTAAGAAACTTTCTTCAAATCGACAAGTGTTGTTCAGTTTTATTGTAGCATGGCGAGCTATAGGTTTTAGTAAGTTTGATATTTGCCTTCCACATCCAACAAAATGTTAGTTTGTTTTTACTTTAAAATTTTAAACAGTTCAAAGCTTTTTTGAAAAAATTAAATTCTTAAAAAATTAAGTTGAAATTGAACACTTGCAAAAAAACTTCACCTTCTAAAAGGCAGAAGAAACGATGTTAGTTTTACAGGTCTTGAAAGAACATAACTTTATAAAAAACTTGGATATTTTATAGAATTTGGTCATTTATGTCCAGTTCATAAATCTTTCTTACATATCCTTCTCCACCAACGTTTGATTAATTGTGCAGTCATGTGGTTTGCCGCATGAAGATCATGTTATGTTACCTACTGAATGAGTCGCATAATATTCCATCATATGCCTCTCACTTGACTAAATTATCCTGCTTTCGACCTCAAAAAAAGATATTAACCCATTAACGCCCAGTGATCTCATGAGATTACTCAACATACATGTTTTTAATGTTAACTTTAATGTTATAGCGTATGGTCATAATTAGGCAGGCGTTGAAGGATCAACGAGTACTTTTCATATTTAGATCTTAACTAAAGTTAAGACTTTATTTTGTTCAAATTTATTAACTACCTATGTAAACTGTTTGCTCAACAGTGATTTATTCCCTTATGGGATGCATATTTTTGCAGCTGGTGGAATTTGGCACCCACCCAGGCCCTGATGTTTCATTTACTTCTCCTGTCCCTCCACTTTAATTTCTTCCTCCTTTCTGTCCACCATCTTAACCTGTCCTTGTTTTCATACAGCGTTCTTTGCCTCTGCAGCTAATGTGCTGTATACTGTAATATTATATAATAATAATACAAAACAGTGATTTATAATCTCTATAATATATCGATCAACAGTAGTTTATAGGTAGTGACTTGTTACTTCAATGTAAATTAACTAATGTTTGTTTGCAGGATCTAGTGAATAAACTGCATTACAACCCACGAAAGATTTTCCAACTTCCTGCTCAACCCAAAACTCACATTGAAGTTGACATTGACGAGACCTGGGTGCTGGGAACACCCAAGCACAGCAAGGCAGGCTGGTCTCCTTTTGCCGGAAGAACTGTGAAGGGCAAGGTTTGCCGAGTGGTTCTAAGGGGAGAGGTTGCATATGTTGATGGACAAGTAAGTTATTTGTTAATACTTCACAAAAATGTGCATTCAATTTTAAGAAATGGCAAACAATACAAATAATTTATTTGTAGTTTTAAATAATGTGAAACTATAAAATTGTTTAAATTTACAGGTACTGTCTCCAGAAGGGAACGGCGAGAATGTGCGAATCACCAACGTTATACCAACATTGCTTGAACATAAAAACTTTAGTGATAATACCCGTCCAATAACATTAAGTAATTCAATTTCAAGTCTACTTTCTCCACTTTTGGATTTGGAACCACTGTGTTTGCACGACAGTGACATCCGCGGACTCATCTCTCCTGTGAATTGTCATGAAGATAGCACAAGAACAAAAACTCCCACAATTTTGGTAGAAAATATTGAATCTTCGCCTCATAAATTGAAAGGGGCAAATATTCTGAGTGCAAAGCAACTATCAAAGGACGACTTGAATCACATTTTTACAATAGCTGAAATCTTGAGAAATGCCCTCCTTAAAGAAAAGCCAATTGATCATATTTTGAAGGGTAAAATTATGGCTTCAATGTTCTACGAATCGTCAACTCGAACCTCTTGTAGCTTCCATTCTGCAATGAGTCGCCTGGGTGGACAAGTCCTTCCTTTCTCTCCTTCAACCTCCTCGGTCACAAAAGGAGAAACTTTGCAGGATTCTGTTGCCATGATGGCGACCTACTCTGACGTCATAGTCTTAAGACACCCTGAACATGGCGCTGTGAAGAAGGCGTCGCTGGCGAGTAGAAAACCCATCATCAATGCAGGCGATGGAGTAGGTGAGCATCCCACTCAAGCCTTGCTGGATATCTTCACCATCCGAGAAGAAATAGGAACGGTCAATGGATTGATCATCACGCTTGTTGGGGATCTTTTACATGGTAGAACTGTGCACTCCTTGGCTAGGATTCTCACTCTTTACAATGTACAATTGAGGTATGTTGCTCCTCCTGGGTTAGGGATGCCCAACCATGTCAAGGAATATGTAGCCGCTCAAGGTGTCCCTCAGTCAGAGTTCACAAGTCTGCAAGATGCTGTGATTGATGCTGATGTTGTATATATGACAAGAATACAGAAAGAAAGATTTAGTTCTACTGAAGAATTTATTAGTGTAAGTTTTTTGGTTTTTAAATATAAATAATATACAATTGTTTTATTATGAACGTGAATTTTCGTTATAAAGTTAATAGATTATTTTCCATAAGTTTAAAATAAATTAAAAATGTTAATGTTCAATAGCACTTTTATTTATTGGTTTTTATTACCAGGCTTGTGGTCATTTTGTGATATCTCCAACGGTGATGACGAAGGCAAAAAGAAAAATGATTGTGATGCACCCCTTGCCACGCAATGAGGAGATTCCTGTCGAGTTCGACACCGACCCAAGGGCAGCTTACTTCAGACAGGCCGAGAATGGACTTTACATCAGAATGGCTCTCTTGGCGATTGTTTTGGGGAAACATTAAAGTTGTTAGAAATTATTTTTATACCATTAAGTTGTACTAAATAAATATTTAAGCTCTCTAAACATTATTATTCAAACTTTTCTAAATTTAGTTTTGTATTTGATCTATAATAAATATTATCTATATAAAACACAATTTTTGTTCCAATTGTTAATGGCTTAAGATATTTTTTGTACCTTATAAGCAGCCTATGTACAAAATTGGATAAATAAGGCATACAGTTACAATATTCACAAAATTACATTAACATTTTCTTTAGATAGTCTCCTATATCACATTCACAAGAAAAAATCCCAGACATATATTTTAAAATATATTCACAATAGATCATAAAAGAAAGGTTGATGATATTTGCTTTACGATGTTTTCGAGACGCTTTATTCCTGAAGCAGATTCCATCCTAGATGACCACTGATGTATATATTAATATATAGATCAGTGTAGATGACGTCAAGGTGCTTCACTGGTTGGCATCTTATGTTGAAGTAACTTCGTTAGAAAGGACCCCCTTTTAATAGCTATTTTATCAGCTTTAATTATCATTGTTTTTGTTTTTTAATCTGTAATTAACACGTTTTAGGTGCTTTCGATGTAGTTTGATATTAGTGCTTGATACCACCGGGTGCAGTGCTGGGCATATACCTGTTTTTATATTCTTAAAATGTGGACTTCTTTTGTTGATTTCATGTTTCATGCCTAATGTTGGTATCTTGTGTTGAATTGAATTAATTTGGTAAAAGTTACATTGTACGATGCAATTTGGAGCTAAAGTAGATGCTGATAAATAGTTTGCCATATTTTTTTGAGAAAAAAATTTGATTGTTCAAGAATAATTTTTTTGCCAGAACGAAAAAAACAAATTGAAAACGTTGATAGAAATATCTCCTCCGTTGGAAGAGTTGAAGCAATTGTAAAAAATGTGCAACCACTTGGTACCTTTTTGCGACATTCAGAAGACTTTGTTCTCCTCTTTCCTTTACTGTCCTATGATGTTGGATACCTTCAGTGCTGGATTTAGCCCACTTTCAATCTTTCCTGTCGTCACGTCTTTGAATTTGCATTAAGTGGGTCTTCTGAAACTTTGATATAGCTTTATTAACGTCACCAGCTGTCAGTCTTTTAGTCATAAAGAATTATCAATTGGTAGATAATTTGAAAACATATTTGGAAGTTCAAGTTATGAAAAAACCTAAATGTTATGAATAATGGAATATTAAAACAGTAGCATTAAAAATTAAAAAATAAATTCCGCCTGCAAATTTAAAATGGCTCTGGGTGTAGGCCAGTTATTACATGAACAAAAGGGTCTATAGACTTGTAGTGCCGCAAATTTTTAGACATACCTAACCTAAATTGGATTTATAAACTTATAGCATTGGATGTATCGACTATATAACCTGGCAGTGTTGGAAAAAATCTTAAGTCCTATTGAAATGACTGGCCCAAATGCCCTATATAAACCAACCCTAATGCTGCAAAATTCTGGTTAACTATCTCGTGTAAAGAAAAATGTATCCATAAAATCCCAACGTAGTCATTTGGTTCCAACCACTGCATGATTTCAGTCGTCGAACGAAAGACCATAAAGTATCCGTATAAAAACAAACGACCTTGGTTGGCTTATGAAAAAAATTAAAATTATTTCAATGCAAATAACATTGCTTGAAGTTGAAAACTATATTTATGAAAATTTTAGTTCCGTAATATATAATGTATGTTGTGATTTTATTCCTTTTAAGTTGGTGTAAGGCGTTCGACACTACACCTACACAACTTCATATCCAAATTAAACAACACTACTATAACAAACAATCCTGAAATAGCAAATTACATCAACGGCAGAAAGCAATACTCCCCACACCTAAACATAAAAATTAGCGTAACCAAATGGGGATCCTGTCACCTGCACTATTCAACATCTACATGACTTTCCTCTCGCAATAACCGAAAGCGCTGGGTATTGGCCCCTTTATTTATATAATCAATCAAATCGCAATAACCGAAGAACAACTAAAAACGTCAATCAATGCTAATTAGAATACATTTTCTCAGCCAATCAACGAACTGACAGTGGTGACGTCACGGTCTGTTGACTCCTTCGAACATGAAATGGAATGACATTTTTTTACATAAACTAATGTTTCTCGAGCGATAGCATGAAACCCAACCTAGCTGAACAGTTATACTCTCCACTATAAACAGTATAAAGGCGTTTAAATTATTAAGAATACTCTTCATTTACTAATTAAAGCACCAAATTTGCAGATGATTTTAAAAATTCTACTTTTAGTAAGATGATTTATAAATAGGTTTCAGCTCGAAATTTGGAGGTTGTTTTTGATAATAACCTCTATGAAGGCAAAATTCAATTCAGTTCTCTATGAAAGCACAATTCGATTCACTTCTCTATGAAGGCACAAATTAATTCAGTTTGTAAACGAGTTTATTTTCAATTATCTAAAATCAGACAACTACGCAAGTATATCGCGCATGATGACGCTTGCTCTATAGTTTATTTATTTATAACCTGTACACTTGACTACTGCAACTCTTTATTATAACTTGCCACATTCTAGCTTTGAAAAACTTTAAAGTATCCAAAATACAGCAGCTCTAATTGTATCGCATACTCCGCGTTACTCATTGGTTACGGTCGGATGCGAATATTTCTAGTCATACCTGCAGATTTATAGATGTTGCAGATGTA
>JARUHE010019028.1:0-16688 GCA_031471125.1 Archaeomysis grebnitzkii | reverse complement strand
AAAGTACGTACACTGACTAGAGGTAACTCACGTACCAAACGTACTTGCACGTTTTATCCATACAAACACTTACTTACGTATTTTTAGGATACAATACACCAAACAAGCACATATTTTGTGAATAAAACGTACCGTACGTACGTTTTCTTTACAATGTACGTTTGGTACGTGAGGTACGTTTAGTACGCGTACGTACGTATGTACAACGTATTTCTTCTAGGAAGGATAAGATGAAGTAGTACACATTTTGGGTTTAGTAAGTGTTTAGTTTACTTCCTAGGAAAAACATTTTATGTTGTTTCAAAGTGTTGTATACTGTACACAAATTATTAATGGATTTAAAAGTCGAGAACAAAAAAATAGATTTGTTATCACACGAAAAGGTTCATCATAAAAGGTAAACCTAAATGTTAACTTTATAAAACATTTTCAACATTGCAATACCAACAAAAAACAAGTAAGGTGATTAGTACTTTAATGAAACCTTTGCACATAACAGCTCAAGCACTTTTGATATTTTTGAAGGGAATTTCCCGAGTACATTGATTAGTAGGTTGGCTGAAAAATTTAAAGTTTAGTAAAGCCTAAGTTTGAACTTTTCTCTTTTGTGGTAAAACCGAATCTTAAGTAAATGCACAAAACAACTACCAACCAAAAAAGCAGCACAAAGAAAAATACAAAAAAATAAAATGAAATAAGAGAATGTGGAAAAATAATATTTTGCTTTCTGTGGAGCAATAAATATCGAGTCGGGTTCCAAGTCTTTGGCCATACCGTAATTAAAGCTGGCTGACATACGCTCGCAATTTACAACAGCGACTCTCTTCAATAACAGATTATAGATACGTTATATATTGCATGAAGCGTCGTTTATTACCGTCTTACTGCAACACTCTGCACGTTCTACCCAAATGGCTTTTGGAGAAGCTGATGCAAGTTTCATCAAATATTAATTATTTTCTCACACACCAATTTTTAGGGCTTCTAAACTTTTTTTGTTCGTGTTGATGCAGAATGTTTTTTCCTAATAATATACTTTATTTTGCTGTGAGTTTAGGAAATTATATATATTGAACGTGATTGAAAAAAGTAATTATACATGTTAAGCCGAATTATTTTTTCTATTTTTATTCCAAAATAAGTGAAATGCTATTTAAGTTATATTTATTATTCACATTCGCTAGTGATACTTAACCATACTTTCTAAGTTTGAATGTAATTTTACACAATTTGGAAACTATACATAAATATACAAATACATTTCTGTCATTTAAGAAAAATTCAACCGTGTTCATCATTTTCCAAACCCACAATGATAAATCGATTTGCAATATAATTTATTGCATAACGAGAAATAATTATGGTTACCAAATAACTTTTAATCCTCCAGGTATTATTTAAACAAGACGAAAAAACAGAAACTCTTAAATTAAATTAATAATTAACGTTGAACAAACTGGAAAATATATACACTGGATCAGTGATGCGTAAGACGGGAATCCATTGTCTTCACTTTAGATGAGAACAGTTGTTGCCGCAAACTACACAATAATTTGTGTATTTAAGAGATTGCCTGTTTATTGCATGGTCCTAGAAACAATACAAAAAATTGAAAGAAAATTTGGGTTGTAAGCTAACACTTATTTTATAGATGCTGTGGACTCTTGCTATGTCGAGAGTATGACTTTATTGTCGAATAGTGTTTCCCGATATCAATTATATTAATGGGAAAACTAGAGTTTTAGGTTACTTCTAAATGAATAAGCCACAAGTAAAGATGATATGACATCATTTGTGAAACAGTATGGATATCTAACATGTATAATATAGAAAATATTTTATACTTCATATGCCAACTAGATTTACTAAGATAATTTAAGCAGTTAAATACCTATTTCTAATTATATAATTGCGTCATACCTGCATAACTGTTGACCTTGTTTGATGGCTGAATCATAAATAGCAGTAAAACACGTTTTTTGTTCGTTTTTTGAATTGAAAACTAAGAGGATACATCACAAACATTGATAATTCACTAATTTATTGTGAAAATAAGTTTTTTTATGTTGAAGTATTTTTTAACTACTGCACCCAGACGCCCAGAGCTTGTTTGTCAAACTACATGAACAATGAAGCCGTATCCAACTTTTCATATCCATCGACATATATTGTTTGTTCAAGTATGCCTTCATTTTTGTATGGGCTGTTATTATTCTTAATATAATTTAATGTGAATTCACTTTACTGTGGTTATTAGTTTGTATTTTTGCGGAAATACAAGTGAAATAACTTTTTCAACTACTACCCTCAGCCTTTTATAGTTCGTTTTCAAACCACATATAAACTAACCTTAACATTAAAGTGGACTATCATTGTTAGCACAGGCGCCTTGGAAAATTGAAAAATCTTAAGAGTATTAACTGCAACGTAAATGAAGCTTATGAAAGTATACTTAAATTTTAGATTTATATTAACAAGGATAGCACATTTTGAAAAAATTTCATCATTTATGTGGTTTAAAGAACAAATTATAGATATATGAGAGCAGGAGTTAAGATTTTTATCAACATGTACGCAAACTTATTCCAGAAAAAAATCATATAATGGATGGGTATATACATTAAAAGTAATTTTTCAATTTTACAATCCAAATGTCTCGTTGCTTCCCCTCACATTACCGTTAACATATTCAATAAATGATTCATTCGTATTTTCGATAGAGAAATATTAAACAAACATACTCATGTCGATGTAAACGTTGAGGCCGAGGTAATCAATGTAGCTCAATCAAACAGTAGTTCATTTAAAAAAACTGCTTTCATCAAAACAGCTTAGAGTGTAAATCACCTAAGTCAAAGCTTGGAGTTTTCAACAAATTCCATCATCTTACACTTACTAACCCGGTATATTTTGAAAAAAGCAAACCTTTTCTAAGCAGTTTTAACAGTGAACCCTTAATAAAAACTTTAATTTATTTTAGTATTTATGTAACAGCTAATCAGTAACAACAGTTTGAAATGTTTGTACCTTGTTATTAAACCCAAATTGTATAAAAACTTGCACTACGATTTCCATAACGTTTCATTTATTAAAAGTTAAACTTTATACTCTTTGAATGTTCATATATGTCTATCTTTTAGTACAGTTTTCCAAAGTGAGGTTCTGGTTCGAACAGTAAGACAATCTCAACATTTGTGTGCAAATATTTGGTGAGGATAAGACAGAACAGAAGCGACGGTTGTTTTGAATTGACAAATAAACAGAATATTTGAAATGTTTAATCCTGACAGGACATGAGCGTAGGTTGCAATTTTGTGTTTGCAGGATAATATTATGTTAGATATGAGGACATAGTGTCCATATTTTAAGCAAATCTCTATACTTTACCCATTGGTATTGCATAATTTACTCTACAAACTGAACATACAATAAAGACTTATTCATATTTACATCAATTATAATGCTAGTTAATTTAATTCAATTCAATTCAATCAATTAACTTATTCAATTAAATTAAATAGTTTTAGTTAACATAATAGGTAATATAGTTACATAATATGTAATATATTCATATAATATGTAATATATTTACATAATGTGTAATATATTCATGTTTATTTTAACAGCACAAACTGGTTTTTGTAGTTTGGAAATAAATTGTGTACAGTACAATGATGTCGAGAAGTGTATAATTCCAGAAGAAAAACAAAACAAAATATAAATAACAACATTTAATTGCTTAAATAAAAAGCCTGGCAGATAAACTAAACCTTTTAATTAATCATTGGACAAACTAAAGATAAGAGATTAGAAAACAATTTCAGATATTCGAGCGTTTAAATCAGTTAAATAGTTGCTAAAATAATAATATAAGATCGTAAACAACCAGCATTAACTTAGTATGAAATTGTGGCAAGAAGTTTCGTTGGTCATTGTGCCTTTTGATTTATAATGCAATGTGTCTCTCCAAGTCTCGTATGATTTATAGACAATTAAACCATTGTGTTAGTCTGCTATGGAGAAAACAATAAATTTATTATTAACTAGATACTATTTTGATATTATAATGTTCTCTATAAAACAAATTTGATTTTAATTAAGAAACATTTTTATTATTGTTTCCAATAGTTTTATTTAAGTAAAATAAACACTTGAGAATATAATTTAAGAAGATGGAATCAATTTATTTATTAATACAATATTGTTTGAAGAAGTTAAGAATATGTAATTCAAGTCACAATATATTGCTTTGATTTGTTTACACGAAATTAAGGACAATAGGATAGTAATATAATTAAATTAAAAAAAAGAAAAACAGTTTTATTAATTGTTTCTTCTTTTAATAATTTAACAATAATTTTTAACTAACAAAAACACAAATTTAATCTTATGATAAACAAAATAAATGGTACAATTATTTTTGAGTATGGCATCCCATAGGTTTATTAGTGAATTTTGAAAATAGACTTTAAATGAAAAAATCTTACTGTATACTTCAAAACTTTGGAAAGTTAATAGTATACACTTTTGTATACGTCTTTTCAAGAAATGTTTTCTCAATATACTTAACAAACACATTTTTTCAAAGCATTAAACTGATGTAAATTAATCATAATATTTAATTTTAAATAAGCCATTATTTTCTTTAAGAATACTCGGAATTATTAATACGGCGGTTGACAATTTTTTGAAGTAGTCTTGTTTGAATAATGATTTTAGTTACGCCTAAGCATAACAAATCGCAAATAATTCCCTTTTTTAAGTTTATCAAATGAGAAAACCAGTTGTGTTATACTGGATTAACATTATTATAACCTCGAGCTGTAAAACTAATTTGTGGTAAAACAATGGCCCTTTATAAAATCATCTTACAAATTTAAAGAATGTTTAGTTTCTTTTTACGAATTTTGTTTAATTAGCCAATTATGCTGATGCTTGATTTAAAAACAAAATTAAATAGGTTTTTAGCTACATTATTGAATGTTAGTTAAAATAAAAACAAAAATTAATTGTTTTGATAAAGATTATTGACATTTTCATTGAATCCAATTCTATGTAAAGTATGTTGAGCATTTAAACTTATTGTATATGTTGACCATATACGTTGGGAAATATTATAATCTTAAATGTTTATTTTTCACAAATAAAACAAAAAAATATTTGAAGTTTTTGAAGTTCACGTCAAAATATATAAATTCGCAATGGTTAGTTTCGTGTACTATCGTCCAAAAGATAAGAGTCCCTTGATTATTGGTCAATGGTACATACACTTGTAAATGTATGCGTATACAATTATATTGTGTCTGTTTTGTGCGTATGGGTTCATGTGTGTGTGTATTGCATGCTATGTGTTTTCATGTGTGTGTACTTGCATGCTATGTGTTTTCATGTGTGTGTACTTGCATGCTATGTGTTTGCATGTGTGTGTACTTGCATGCTATGTGTTTTCATGTGTGTGGTCTTAGTTTGAGCATACCGTTACTATAATGAAACTAAAACAAAAAATGTGATCAAACAAGTTAATTTTCCATCCGTGACAAATCAGTTTTTAACCATAGGACCGATTTTGCCTTCATTGTGATTGTGTTCCTTCCTTATTTGTTTAAAGGCGTAACTAATTGATGCTTAAGTTAATAAATATTCTTCCTGGTTATAGGTTTTTGAGATGCAAATATTTTTGTATTTTGTTTTATGTGAAATCTCAAACACAAATTATCCAAGAATCAGTCAGGCAAAAGCTATTTGATCATGTGTGTATGATAATCATTCATGTATTGTCAACATGATAATAGTAAAAGAATATGAACGACCAAAAATTTAATTTAGATACATAATGTGAAACACAGTTCAAGATTTATGAATAGATCAAATGAAGAAAATTGTAAATATTTATAAAACATCTTTGCAATCTTATACTAAAAAACTAAAATAATAAAATGTGTATTAACAAAAACATTTAAGTTGACTGTGTATTAATTTAAAAATTCGTTTTTAATCAAATATTATTAAACTACAAACATTGATAAATTAAATTTGAAGTTCAAACTCCAACACAATAAAAATGTTATGTCGAAACTTTCAAAATGCTCTTGGATTGATGCTGAGTTTATCGGATCTTAAACCGTTCTATTTTACACATAATTGAGGTTGAAATGTCATAAAAAGATGATGAGCAGAGTGTTCATAAACAATAGAAAAACTTCTTAAATTGTTTGTTAGCATTAAAACTCCATTGAATTGAATGGTTTAATTCAATTTATCTTAAGTTTATGAACACCCCAGGATGGAACCTTGTTCTTCCATAAATAAAACCATAAATGTCTTACTTGCACATTATGGATTAATAAATCATTCTTAGCTGTCAATAATTTGATTGAATGAAGCATTATTTGAGTCAGGTTGCATGACTGAGCTTACTAATTTATTATTTCTGCTGATAATTAACCATCAGTGTATATAATTTCTGAATTATTTTACACACTGCACATTCTAGTATTTAAGAATGGCGAATTTTTAACAGCTTATAGCAACACACTTTATCATTGTTTACTATACGATAATTGTATATAGTAGTTTTTTTTTTAATTTATTTACTGTATATCTAATGTGAAATCAATTGTTTTACCATTTAGGGTATGCATACATGAATCTCAAACGTATTTATTTTATTTTATTTAGATCATTAATCATGCAATTGAATTTATTATTTATAGAAGTGCATGCTTACCTTATCTACGCAAAAAGTTATAGTTATATTTTATGTTTTATACGCAGAGTGAAACGCAAAAAAAGAGCCCAGTCTTAAAATTTTAAAACAAGAATTAGGGTATTTTAAATTATTTGTTTTGTTATAAATTCTATACTGTGAAGGTCAAAGGTATACTATAACAGTATGCAATTTCATCAAAACAAATCATTTAAAATTTAATTAAACTGATTTTATATTTGAAAACGGGATTCGTATTTTGCGTTCGACTGTACCTGTGTATATGCTTATGTATAGAACCATAACAAAATACATAGCTAGTCAAAATCTATCTAAGTATCTTGGCGTTAACTGTGAGTTCCAAAGATATATCTTTGTATTTTAAATATAATTATTTGAAGATACATTTTTAAAATTAGGTAATTACATTTTTTTTTCAATTAAATTAAATTAAATTAAGTTTCTTAAATTAGGTATGGTACATATATATTTATAATAATCGACCATAAAACAATGATAACACATATAATTATATATGCTGCGAGGACAATTTTCTGACTGGGTATATATATAAAATATATATGCAATAAGCTTAATGTAGTTTTAAATGTGTTAATACTAATTTTTCTCCAATAGCACTGGGCTGCATCAAAAATGTAACATAAATGAAAATATAATTTCCCAGTTCAATTTTGCGTACTGTACACTGTGATAGTATTCGTTTTCCTCCTGAGGTTCTTTTTTTTTATTATAGAATATTATACAGCACATTAGCTACAATGGAAAAGAGCGCTGTCGCCAACAGCATCCTGAGGTTCTCGTTATAGTGTTATAATGATAGGTTCATAGGCAGCTATGTCGATAATGTTATTACTGTGTAATATCCGCGTGTGATCATTGACTGAGTCTTATGTATGTTTTGTTGCAGATTAACTGAATGATGTCGCAGACTTGCAATAACCATTCTGACTCATTCTGATACATATGCGGAAACTACACAACATCAAAACGGAAACGTACCATCACATCTTCAGTCTGTATCGTGCTTACTTTACCATTGAACTAGGTCATCAGGACAAACCATGGGCTGCTCACATTGCCTATGTGAATTTTATTTATGTATGTGAGAAGTCAATGGATTAAAGGGGAACGTACTTCAATGAGTATTGGTTATTACAAAACCATGCGAACCCCCCGGAGAAAATGAGTTGGGTTTCTGGAATCAGCAAGAACTCTATGGGCAATGTTGATGACGTCTTTGTTACAAGAATTCTTTTTGGATGCAGCCCAGTGTAATCATTGATGTAACTATATACAACATTGCGTATATATGGTCTTATAAAAGTTTGTATAATATGGTTTAAATGTTTTATTAAATGTTTTTAAGCAAAAAAGGAAATTTTATAATCAATTTATGTTGGTTTTATTTAAATTGATATTCATTTTAAACTGTTTTTAGCAGTCAACCACTTTCAACGCATGACTTACATGCAATTATTTATGGATGTGTAATCGTACAAATAAATTGTAAAACACAATTACTTATAAAACAATTGCAGAAACACAATGAATTATGTTATTTATTTTGGAATCTTGAATTATTGTTCAGCTTCCAATGTGAAGCTGAGATAAGGACGCCATAATTTTCCCCGCCATAAATCGCCAGCTGTCGGAAACCGAGTTTGCTTTTCTCATAATTCTGCCGCAATAAACTATAATAAGTTCCATTGTAGGATATCACAAAAATAAAGAATTTCAAGGGATTCCATTTTCGTTTTTTAAATGTGTTTAGTTATCCTAATTTGTTTTAATTTTTCATTATGTCTTAAATAAAACTAAATTTTGTAATTGGAACAATAAACAGTACATTTAAGACATATCTTATGTATGACCTAGTCCGTCCTTAGTATTCATGTTGATGGTAAGACCAAAGATTAAAGATGTATAGATGCACCACTCAATGTTAAAAGCTTGGACCCAAATAGGCAGACTTAAGCATTCTTTCATAATGTTTCCTGTAGAAGCCAATGTAATTCGTCTATTTTTATAAGCCTATAAATAAATAACAAGGTATTATTTTGTAATGCAATATATTCAATATTGTAAACCAAACGTTTATAGGTGATTGTATATAAGTTTTATACAAAAAATAACACTTAATATATAAATATTAAATGGTTTGATAAAGGAAAATTTTTTCCCGAAAAGAAAGAAAATGACTTTGAAATCCCATAGATAAATACATTATATTAAAGTATCTGGCACCATTTTTGTGGTGGTAACTGGCAACTCAAGGTCCATCGTTCTCCATTGAAATTTTTTCAGTTGAACACCTAGACGTCTTCAATCTATGGTAAGACCTTTGCCTAAATCTTTTAATTTAATTCAACAAATTTTTTTAATTTTAGTAAACAAAAATAAGGAATACGTGCATCAGAGTCATACCACATGAATGATGGTCCGGATAACGCTATAAAAAAATTCTGATGTGGCTTTGGTTGGCCAAGAGGAAAGATGAGAAGTTTGTTGTGTGCTGATCTTTGAAATTCTTTTTTCCGTCAAGAGAAATATGAAAAGTAAGGTTCACAAAACCAGTGATGAATGATTGCGAATGATTGGTGGGATTGATGAAGGAACAGAAGACCACAAATGGGTGAAAAAGCGGTCAGGATAGAGTTGTTGCAATTTGCAAGAAACTTTGCCCGGCATCTCCACATCTGGTATGCCAAAACCTTGGTGACACCCCACTAAACTGCCCGCTGTGCCAACACCACACACACAACACGACACACCTCTTCACATGCCCACAGGTGGGACAGACCTGGCCCTGGCGGCTCTTTGGACGAACCCAGTGGGAGCGGCGGGGCTGCTTGCCCAATGATTGGAACTGGTGAGGTGGGGACTAGAGTTTCCGACGTGAGAGCTGCGTCGTCTGTGGATTCGACAACAACAGCAACCAAGAATCGGAATGAAACATTTGTTTTGGAAACTTCTAAACAGAATAGACAATAAAATAATGTTTAGACTGAATATAAGAACCAAGTTTAGTTCTTGTTTTTGGTTATTTATGGACAGGCATGATAATAAATAAATCTTTAAGCCATTAAAAAATATTCTCAATTTCACTTTATAAATGCGAATAAAAAGATGATTATGAAAATTTAGTTAATGTTCAAAATAGAATAAATCTAAGGAAGGCATTAAGTTAGATTGTCCTGTTAAAAACACAACGTTAATAAGAAAGCCAAATTAACGAGATCTCCATAATGAGTTTATGAAGATAAACAAATTTGTTTTTAACTGTTTAGCCCCAAATAAATTAATCAAAAATTACTATTATTTGTAGTCATATGGTTAATTTAATGAGTTTAATAAACCGTTATCATTATTATTGGCATCGGTGAAACTTTTTATTTAATTTTAACTAGCTAAACGAGGACTTTATCAGTTTGTTATTATTATTACTATCATTGCATGATTAATATTATCACACACATAATTATTATCACATATATAATTATTATTAGCTTTTATGTATAATTATTATCATACATTTTTATGAAAATATAATTAGCTTGTTTTTATTAAACAAATTGAACAAACTTACATTCAGTATACTTAAGGTAAAAGTAAGTACAATTTTAAAATAAAGTTAACCTTCATACTAAACTAATACTTCTTGCAGTTATGTGATTATTACTTAACGCCTGGCCGTCTTGAACCCAAAGACTATTCAGATTGATCGGTGAATGTGAATTGCAACCAAAAGCTGATTAATTGAAACCAAATTACAAATTACAAGACCATAGACACTCCAATCATATCAGTTATTGTTTTGTTGATCTCAAGGAATTATTTTGGTTCAGCTTAGGTTTAGGTTCAGAGTAGTTTAGCTTTGTTTTGCTTAGGTTCAGTTTAGGTTTAGGTTTAGTTTTAGGTTCAGAGTAGTTTACTTAATTTTGCTTAGGTTCAGTTTAGGTTTAAGTTTACTTTTAGGTTCAGAGTAGTTCAGTTTAGTTTTGCTCAGGTTCAGTTTAGGTTTAGTTTTAGGTTCAGAGTAGTTTAGTTTAGTTTTGCTTAGGTTCAGTTTAGGTTTTAGTTAAGGTTTAGGTTTAGGTTTAGGTTCAGTTTGAGTGTATGTTTAGTTTTAGGTTCATAGTAGTTTGGTTTAATTTTGCTTAGGTTTATTTTAGGTTTAGGTTTAGTTTTAGGTTCAGAGTAGTTTAGTTTAGTTTTGCTTAGGTTCAGTTTAGGTTAAGCTTAGTTTAAGGTTCAGAGTAGTTCGGCTTAGTTTTTCTTAGGTTCGGTTTAGGTTTAGTTGTAGGTTTATGTTTAGGTTTAGGTAGAGGTTCAGTTTTGTTCAGTTTTGCTTAGGTTCAGTTTAGTTTAGTTGATTAAGGTGTAATTTAAATTTAATTTAGTTTATGTTAAAGTTTAGCGTGGGTAAGGTTTGTGTTTATAGCTTGCTTTTATGGGTAAGCCTAAGGGTGTAAATCACCTCAAAGGGTAAAATATTTATGTATTTATCAGTGCAGGATTTTACTTCAAATGTTGGACGTCTTTTAAATGTAGGAAACAATTATAAAAATGTCTAAGTTTTATTTAATTAAAATTGAATTATAATGTTACTTTTGAACATCAAACAATAATAATTATATTTTCTTACAACTGTTAACTAAATCAATTGTGTAATTTGTATTAATCTTTAATCGTATTTATGATTGTTTATTTTTTCGTTAAGTTTTTTATAGTCAATTAATGTTGTTTTTCGAGCGTGTGAACTAAGTTAAGACAAGTTTTATATACAGTTTGACATTGCTTCATCATCGTATGACTAAGTTATTGGTTTTAGAACAATGTTGAAAATAATTAAAAAGGGTTAAATTTATCCACATCTATTTCATGTTAAAAATTTGTCAAAGTTATTTTTTTTACAAAAAATAACACTTTTGTTTTGCCTAGCCACCAACATTTCTTAAATTTAATTAGGAACTATTTTACTTTGGGTTATGTTATTTTGATTCAAAACAATTATCAAAGATGTATTAATTATTATTCCCCCAGGTGGATATTAGTCTTATGTGTTTCAAGAGCGCATTCGAGTATGTACATATGTGTGTATGTGCGTATGTGTGCATGTATTTATTTACATATATGTGTATGTGCGTATGTGTGCATGTATTTATTTACATATATGTGTATGTGCGCATGTGTTTTTATATGTATGTGTTTTTATGTGTATGTGTGCATGTGCATGTGGGTTTATGTGCGTATCTGGAATTTCCAATGATACATCCTTACAGTATGTCTGGGTAATTATCATGAAGGACCATTATACCATTGATAAGTCAACGCCGACTCTACTACAGGCCTCTTACTTGCCACGAATTTAGGAATATTACAAAAACCATTGAAAACACAACTGGTAGCATAGATACCTAAACGTGATATCGACCCAACTTTTCTTCATCTCTGATCAACTTTGATGATCATAGATCAACTCTTTTAACATTGATTGAACCACAAGAAAGTTAATCCCGTATCAAGAAAAGATGGGTCGAGAACGTATTGTGTAATAGAGATTTCGATGTAAAAGACCTGTAGTAGAGTCGGCGTTGGATAAGTATCCTCATTTATAACTAGGTTTTAAATATAATTATAGAAAATTATCTGTAAACCCAAATGATTTCAATTTTTATAAAGTATATATATTTTCATCTGTGAGAATCTTTAAAAAAGGCAATAAAACAGAATTTTAATTGGGTATTGTAATATAGTACATGCATATTTATGTATAGTAATCAACTATAAGCCAATGGTTGTAATACGCATAGATACTGCGAAGGTAAAGCAGATAATTGTATATGTCATAGAGGATAAACTTATGACAAGGTTAATCAAATAAAAACAAGAATCAAATAAAGAAAAGACCATTCATTGTTCAACCTTTAACTGCGAATGTTCTTGTTTATACAATAAAGTAAATTATATTAACCAACCTTAAAAGTTATTTTTCCTAAAACATTTTCCCGAAGCAATTTCTTATGTGAAAGTGTTTAATAGAAAATAGAAATTTATGATGGCATAACGGAAATTTGCTAAGTGAAATATGAATATAGAATAAAAACACAACTTTATGATCTAAGAAGTAAAATACCTCACCAAAATCCAATAAATTTTTTGCATAAAATGTTTTTTTGGCTATGTTGATGTTTTTATTTTTGCTTTAGAATTATAAAGTAGAGTGAACAGTATAAAAACGTTATTTTCTTTATATTGAGCTGTTAAATATTTTTCCAGCTAGCTATATTAAACATATTTAACGAATATCTATTTTGTAGTAGTTCAAAAGGAATTAGACAGAAATATGTATATTAAAATATAACTGTAATTATAAAAAAACAGGAATAATAGAAAGAATGAAAGAAAGGAAACATAAAAAAGAATAAAAAGAATTCGCGGTAAAGGACTGGGACATTACAAATGTTTCACGAGATCAATATATGCTGCTATGAGTGGGGGTGGGGTTGACCCCCTCTTATATTTAACCCCGAAATGGTTCTCTCTTTTTACTGCGTATCCATTTATTCTGTTTTATTTCACCTGTGAGGTTTATTTATTATTTTCTAAGTTACAGACCATTAGTCAAATTTTAATGAATTAAACAAAATCAACCTAAATTGTATGTCACATATTTAAGTTGGAAACCTTAGAAGATGTGATTGTAACATAATTTTTTTAAGATAACTTATTCTATTTAACTAAAATACACTTCTATACACTTATATATACCAAAACTCAAATGCTTATTGCATGGTGATTTATATTAAGAGATATTTATCTAATTTATTTTGATTGTTTTTGATATTCTTCAATTTTTTTACTTAAATACTATTAATAATTAACGTATGCAATTGTTTCATTAAGAAGGAACCAAGTTTATTTGTTTTGTAATCAATAACTTATTTAAGCTTATATTAAGTTATGTTTCTACACATAAATTTATTTTTGTTTTGTTGTTTAAGTATTTAATATACTATAAAATTATAATTTAATACTTCAATTATATTTCATTATTTAAAATGATTTATACTGTTTATGTGTAATGTATTTTCATATATTTCATCAGAACATTTGTAAAAACGTTAAGCAATGTGATACATTATATAAATAGAAATGTGGCATAATATGTATTATGTATTACTTGTACACACTTGTGGAGTTGTTTGTTAAATTATGTTTCAATAATGTAAAAATAGAAAAAACAATGATTTAATTATTTGATAAGAATTTGCTTTGCATAACAAACACTAAATCAAGAATAAGAATTAAATATTTTCGAATCTTTTTAAAGAAAATCAAGTAAAAAAATGTTCGTTGCAAGCGGGACTGGGTGATAAATCTGACGCCTTCCCTACAGTCATTTTCCCGAATATTTTCTATTAAATGTTTCCCAATAAGAATTTTCACAAAATATTTTATGACTATTCATCACGAAAGAAAATAATGGATTGTTGGCGATGCAAAAAGATAATAATTCACAAAATGAAAAATGAAAAATGCTGTCTTGTTACTTCTTTTACTTTACTAAATGTTTTTTGCAACATGTATAAATAAATGTACGTGAACATTAATACACACTAATGCACTCACGCACACACTCAAACATGCACACATGCACATAAATGCATCCGGTCATACAAACACATTTAGTATTTTTGCAATAGCAGAGTTAGCTACCTAGAGTTGAAAAAAGTTTCTGGTTTGGTTTATATACAGTTGTGTGAATACTGTTTAGTTTGACTTTAAGAAAATGATTGTTATTAGCGATCATCAATTTACAATTTATAATTCCACTGAACCTTGCAGTCAAATTTCCTGGAATTGTTGGTGTACTACTTGATTTTATTGCTTAAAATAAAATACGAACACTATAATTTAGGTATATTTTTAAATAAAGTTATTAATGTAGCTATTCATCCAGACAAAAGGAAACCACGTACGAGATAATTTAACTTTTATTTGTCTAAAATGTGTTTGAAGATAAAAAATGATAATGGATAATAATTATATCATTCAATCATGATCATTTAAACAAATTTTTAAATTGATGTATTCTTTAAAGTTAAAATAACAAAATAAATAAAAAAACACTTATCAAACATATTCGACAGTGGTTCTATTTTGCAAAAAAAGTTAATCTTACATGTTGTTTAAGGGACAATTACATTAAATTGGCCATTTGCTGACTTAAACTATTCGATTTACATTGATTTATTAAATAAATTGCACACAATAGATAATGTAAGATCTCGCAAGTTTAGCAAATAGTTATTACAATAATTATGTTTCAGTTGCATAATATAGTTTTTAAGTAAGGCTTCAATTTTAATGTTTGTATGCTTAAAAAAGGTGAATTATGACCTTTTTGAAACGAAAATGTTATTTAAGTTTCTTTATTTCCTTCGGCATGTAGTATTGCCAAGAAATAAGAGTTCCAACAGCTAATAAATAATGTTAATATTAATAAATAAATAAGCAGCATATTGATATTTATGATTTACTTAAATAGATAATTAAGCAATTTGAAACTGCATACCTCAAATTATTTTTCAGCTGACGAGAACACTAATTTCCCAGGCAATATATATAATCTCGCCCTTCACTAAAGAAAATTTGAAAATAGTTAAAAAAAAAGTTTTTGTAAAATACTAAAATATAAATAAATATCTATATACACATATCTTATTTATTTTTAAGACTGCAACTTATAGTAAACTCAAATCAAATAAATGTAGAGTACCTTATAAAATTTAATTTTAGTTACAGTTTGATACATTTCATAGTTACAGTCTTAAAATCAATATAAAATGTTCACATAGGTATTTGCTATCTATTAATATTTTACAACAACAGGTTTTTAACTATTTTTCACATTTTATTTAGTGAAAAAAGAATTTTATTTTTAGAGACGATATACCAGTTTAAAAATGTAATGTCAAAGTAAACACATAAAGAAAAATAAAATTCACATGTGGTATAATAAAAAGTGTGAACACAAAAATCTTAAAATATTTATCTATGATTCTAGATAATATAATAACTGTAAAAAATTAAACATAAAAGCGTAATGAAACCTGGCGATTTCTTAGCTTAGGGTGTAAATGAATGTATACTGTATTTATTATTTGAAAACATCTATCGATGCCGTTTTTTAAAACTTATTTGTGTAGTTAATATGGAGGAGCCATGAATGAATGTTATTTATGCAGTTAATTTAGGTTCTAGCTGTAACAAAAGAGAATGCGTGCATGGCAAAGTGTAATATATAGGTTTCATAACTGAATAATTTCATACACATGAATTATGGAACATATTTTTGAATATAATATGATATTAAATTGCTTTACTTCCGACAGAAAAATTTCATAAGGCTGAATATCTGAAAATTATGCTTATGCAAAGGAAGCCAAAAATTTATAATAGGACTTTATTGGACATATTTTTGAACAGTTTACGCAAGTTTTGTGATATAAAACGTCATTTATTATTTCATTTTATGTTCGTCGTTGCAGGTGTTTCATCGAATTCGTGGCCGAGAAACCAGAAATTCATCTTTAACAGTTGTATTTTCACACATCGAAGAAATAAATTGAAAGCAGACGGGAAAGAAGATGGTGTTGCAGATATACGATGGACCAATCAATTAAAAGGATTTCTCTTTGTTGAAAAGAAAGCCAAATTTATTGCTCTGTATATTTTCTTCTTTCTTTTGATAATCTGAAATCTATCCACAAATAACTTTATAAATGATTTAATGCGTACTTTTCAACAAAAGATTTAGTTCTTCAATTTCCTGTCCTTAAAGTATATAACTTTATTTATTTTTGTTGAACAAAATACAATCCTAAATAATATTATCAAAGTACCTTCAGTTTTGTAATGTATTCCTAATTAGGTAAAATACTGCCATTAATACAGC
>JARUHE010018917.1:0-16689 GCA_031471125.1 Archaeomysis grebnitzkii | reverse complement strand
GCGTAATAATATCTGCATATGCAATACTTTTCCCATTAGGTAAAAGCAATGTTAAATTGACATTATTATTGCCCTAATCGTAATATTGTTTTTTTATTCTAATATTGTTTATATCTTTCTGGTCTTTTGATCTTAAATGATGGATGTCGTTATTTTTGATAGGATGGCTGATCATGTCATTGTTTTTGTTATTTGTTTGTTTTTTTGTTGTTATTTGATTGTTATTATTGTTGTTTTTTATTGTTATTTTGTTGTTGTTGGTATTATTGTTGTTTATGTTATTATTGTTGTTATTTGTTTTTTATTATTGTTGTTATTTTTGTATATTAATGTTGTTATTTGTTTGTTGTTTTTTTTTTGTTATTATTGTTGTTATTTGATTATTATTTTTGTTGATGTTGTTATTGTTGATGTTATTATTGTTGTTCTTTGTTTGTTATTATTGTTGTTCATGTTATTTGTTTGTTATTATTTTTTGTTATTATTGTTGTTATTTGATTGTTATTATTGCTGTTCATGATATTATTGTTGTTATTTATTTGTTATTATTTTTGGTAGAGTAGCTCTTCATGACATTACTGTTGTTATTTGTTTAGTATTAATGTTTTCATTATTGTTGTTGTCATTTTTTTGTTATTTATTTGATGTTGAGTCCCTTTTATTAATGATGTTAAATGGACGGGTATTCCACCCAAAACAATTTTTGATAACATGTGTTTGGTAAAATAAAATTTAAAAATAAATAAAAAAAAATTGTGCCATCCATAAACATGAAATCGATAAATATTCAGATAAATAATTAAAACTGTGTGCTGGTATAGTGAATAGCCTTGCTATGTTCATGGTTCATAATTAAAAACTTTCAGTTTAAGTTTTTTCAAGTAAAAAAATTAACCTCGACTTGCAAATTTTGATATTTTAACCATTTTATATCTCAGTTGATGGAGAACATCAGAATTATGCCTCGCAGTTCTATTTATTTTATTGAAGCGTTTCAAACCATTGACGTTTTATTATTAAAGATTTTAATCAAAAACGGTTTCTATTGGAAATATATTAAAATATGCAATTCATTTCAAAGTTTAAAAAATTGCATATTATCAATACCATATGAATGCATGTACACATAAAAATAAACATAAATGTTATATACATATATATATATATACATATATAGACAAATTTATCCATTCACCAATTTAGCAAATATTGAACAAAAATTCAAATGGTGACATGTGGATATTTCTTTTTTAATCTCAGCAGATTTATTTTTTGTAAGAGTTTAAAACTTATTTTATTAATTTTGAAATAAGTTTCAACTTAAACTTTAACAAACTTATTGTTAATTCTGGAACAAATTTTAACATAAACTTTATTTACCATCAATTTAACATTATATACAAATACAAGACCATTTTAGTATATAACAATATTTAACATATTTAAACATTGTTTTTCATACCATAATAGCACTAACAAAAATGTTATTTATTAAAGAATTATTAGTTGAGTAATTTTATATTCAAAATAAATTAAACATATGTAGCAGAATCTTTTACTCATGTCTTTTATAAATATTAATAAACTTCACCATATCAAACCTTTATTTAGTTTCCCTCACTAAAGTGTAACCCAATTATTTGAAGCTGTTGTGATAATAAGCCAATAAAAGAAGTGGTTGTTGAAGTAAAAAGATGTGTCCTTTGCATGACATAAAACATTGAATGAATGAGGTTAAAAACCACAGAATCTCAATTAAAATCATGTAGAATTTCCAAAGAAGCAAACGTCAAAACTATAAAATGTTAAGCTTGGTATATCATATAAAAATAAAATATTTCAAAGTTCTTCAGGATAATTTCTAACTTTAAATTTTCCATTGTCAATTGAAATAATTGTAATTTCAAATTTTGAAGATACTGCAGTAACACATGGCAAAACTAAAGAAGCTACTAATATTGCCCATTTGTAATTTAAAATTTCAGTTAATTAAAAAATCAAATTATGAAAAAATACTTAATTCAAAAAGGATTTCTTCTGTCAATATATAACCAATGATAAAATTTTAATAAAAATTAGTGTGATGTTAAACATAATCAGTTCTTATTTTAGGTTTTGTATTTGTTATATACATCTCGTACATTTACTGTAGATAAATATTTATTTGTATTTATAGTATTGAAACATTTACATAAGCTTTTTACTGTGGGTTACAAAACCATTTTATTTCACAATTAAAAAGGGAAAATTTATTTATTTCAACAGCTTTATCTTTTTAAAATTACGAAGCTTCCATTGGACACACAGTTTCAAAGCTAAGCTATAACAAATATTTTTGCTCTTAAATTTGAGATGGAGGTCAGAAGTTTACTTTAAAATCACTAAAAGGTCCTACAGATTGAACAAACATTGCATTTCTAACAAGCAGTAATTACACGCAACTAGTCAACATATTAATTTTCTTATCTATATTTTGTCAAACTTAAAATAAAAATTGCATGATGAATATAACAAATATTTTATCAACAAGAAGCTTTTTATAATTTTAGTTGACTAGTAAAAAGATTAGTATTTAAAACTATAATTTCTTTTAAACAAATAAATTGTATGACTCTTTCAACTGAAGTTTGACTTAAAATAATATTGCATATTTTAATTTTAAACTGAATCATCAACAACATCTCTATTAGATTTTTACAAACATTCATCAGACATCTACAATACTATTAAATTAGCAAGTTTATACTAATTATTGCACATTTAAGCATACTAATACATTAAGATATTTGAATAAATTTAATCAGTCTTAGCTGAGTTTTTCGTGTGCTAAAAATACAAATGAAGCCGAAACATTAATTGCAATAGCAAATTGAAGTAACCCAGCTTTAAGAAACAAAAAAGTCATTCAACGTATTGATCTTCATAACTTAACTTTAATGAAACTTGTTTTAATCAACTAATTATTAATGAGATGATAATTATGCACTTAAAACAAACATTTGATATTTAAAATCTTTCATGCTCAGTAAAAAATGATAATGGCGTTATGTCAGAACATATCTTTAAATACAAAATAATTCAATTTAAAATTGTTAAAGTATCTTTACAAATTTTAAAATTGTAAAATACATTTTTTATAAAACTCCTTCGCTTAGCTTAATAATATCATGTTGGCAAATTGGTATAGGTTAGCCTCTAACAAGTATCACAGAATATAACAAAGATTTCAGCCGAGTTGTACAAATTAGGTTTTATCAAAAGTTTAGCAATTCTATATTGTGTTTCTTCACAATTGTGGGTAATAAGATTTTTCAAAAATTCACAAATGTCAAAGTTAACAGAAATATTATTTGATTTTCACCATCTGAGCAACAGTGATGTATATCTGGTTATGATTACAATATTTAATCTAAAAAGACAGAAACCTTTTTAGACCTTTTGTAAAATATAAATTATGAACATGAGATTGATTTAAAAAATTATTTTCATTAGAAAAGTTTTACTAAAATTGAGGACTAAAATAAAACTTCAACATATCATTTGTTAAAAATTTAATAATTTGGAAAACTTTAAGGAAAATATAAATTGATCAAGATAAAAACTTCTTTTAAAATATCTAAATTATATTAAAATCTTCACACAAGTAATAACATAAGCATATTTATAAATATATATTTTTTGTGTATTTTCATAAGCACTTATAATTAACGAAATTATGTTTCTATTCATTTATTATTTTTTTGATATTATAGACTTTTGTTCATTCGAAGATGGTTTCTATAGAATTGGATGATTTAAATTTGTTCTGAATTTAATAATAATACTTTTTAACACTATTTACATTATTTCTATACATTTTTTGTACTTTTGCAGACATTAAATAATTAGAAATAAAATGTTGCTAATTCATCTTGTATGGAATAAATGGCAGTTTTAATCTTCAGACATTCAATGATTATTATAAGTTGCATCAAATTATTAAAAAATAAAAGATCTATCATAAAACAAAATATAAAATAAAATATGTATGGATATATCATCAAAATCTCAGATGAATACTTCAGGCATTTCAAATATTTAAAGCTTATATGAAAGTTATTGAATTAGAAATAAAGTCAAAATGTTTCAAATGCCACATGGATGTTGTTTCCTCAATAATTCAAATAATTCGCAAGAGCCTCTTTTCAATGGTTGTGAGTCAACCCATTCTTTTTTCATATCTATGGAATATAGTCTTGTGATTTATACAACTAGGTAATATTTTAGATTTCTGACCAACACATAAAAATTATGTTTAAAAAATAGTATTGTTGTGTTATTTAGTTCCATGCTTGAATATGGACTTGTATAATTATTTTGATATAAAAGGATTTTAGGTCCATCGAAAAAAAATTAATTTAGACAGCTCCTAGAACGGATTTTTTTCTTCTCATGATTAAGATTCAAGTACATTTGTTTAAGGGTATTTACGTTATCTTCGACCAGAGGTCATTTTTTTCATATGAGAAACATGTTAAAGATTATAGGACATTCAGGTACTAATGGTAATATAAAGAACTTGTTATTGTCTTCTCAATTAGTCAACATGTTAGAATCTTTACCTTAGAGAAAAAGGTTGTGTGTTTAGCTTCAACTAAATGTCACTCCATACATAACAAAGACTGTTCAAAGAAATTTCTTAGGTTTGTGTCATATAATTTAATTTACTTCTTCATTAACTTAGTGTTTGGTGCTGTGCATCATATCTTTTTATGGCTTGCAGACTAATTGGGGAATGGGTTACACACTTTTAAATAAATGAAAAAAACAACATATTTTTAAGTAAACTGAAGTTGTATATAGTTGTTTTGGTCAAAAATTTGGTCAGTTTCTTTTGCTAAAAAAAGTGACACTATTACCATTTTGTCGAACAATCTTTTTTAAAACTTGATAAAGAGAAACGATCTTACAGCAAGATTATGGGTTGACTCCATTGTTATAATTATTTTCCAGAATATTAGTACAACACAAAGTGGCAATTGATAGTAACATCCATTGACAAAAACAATTTTGATTGAAAATTTTAGTTTTTAGAGAACATTCACTTACTTTAGCATTCAATGAAACTGTTGGAAAAGATATTCTTTCATACCCACTCCCCTCTCTCTATTTGTATAGTTCTCTTCTTACAAGTAACAAAAACATTGGTCACAAAATTCGCAAAAGCTATTTTTGAAATGTAAACAGACGCATTAGGAGAACAGTAACGTGCGTCATTGCTGTCTTTTACACGGTTAAATAAATCAAATGAATTTTAACTAAATCTGGCATGCACTGTTTTTGCTCTTTGAGTAGCAGGTGATTGTTTCCATACAACTGCTGGGCAAACTGCCACAATGAGTTCAATTTTAAGAGCATCTTCAGACTCTTCTGAAGACCGACTTGCAGGGTGGTTAATCCAAATTTATAAAATTTTAAACTTTGATGTGTTTTAATTTACAATGGATAAGGGAATGGGTTCAAAGTACATTTACCATCAGTATCTCGTGTTCCAATGCTGCTGAACTTCACTGATGAATAACAAGTAGCGTTTCCAACGTGGAATGAGCGTTCACTTTGAGTTTCGTTCAATGCTAGTTAAAAATTACTCTAATGCATTTCATTAAAAATAACTTAATCTGAATCATTAACTATTTTTATAAAACAAGCCGAAAGGGTAGAACCATTTGAAATTAATACTAAAACTTCTTAAAATAGGCGATAAAACATAAATTAGATAAATTCTTATTGCACTATCAATATAGTAAACTTTTGCAAATTATAAATTATACATAAATAAAAAAATAGAATTTAATAAATGCCAACAATGTTGACATTTATGTAAATGAATCATAAAATAAATATTCCAATAAAACATCGGCCAATATTAAGCAGAGGATAATTTCGTAAGTCACATCGAATTGTTATTTTGAAGAGAAATTGAACAATGTTAAAATAATGATGATGAAGGTGTCACTGCAGAACGGTTTGATACTATTACTTGGCGGTTTGTTTGTATTTCCATCATGGGTCTTGTCACTGATGATGGTTTGATGAAGTAGAAGTTTAAATAAAGCTAGAAGCACTTTTTCTGCTAAACGGTTGTTTTCACGTCTCCCAATGCTCCCTGATAATATTGATAATGAAGATCATAGAATTGCTACCACCTGAAAAAGGGGTTTAAAATTAAATTGCAGACATTTATGTAACTTTCATATATGAAGACTATAAAAACAATCAATTTGAATTTAATTTATCATAATTAGGATTATTAATTAAATGATGATGTGGAGTTCTCACCTAAAGAAAGAATTGCGGCTCCCGCAACGTGAGTCGTCTTGTGCCCACCGTGACACCACCATCGCTGCCGGATGACTGCACCGAAGAGTGGTCGTCCGTATCGCTGTGATTGCTGCCATAGTCTGCGGAGGAGAGTTCGAGAGTGAGGCACTACAACCAGAGGTTAATGAACCTCTCAGTTGACAGGATTGTGATTACCAAAGAGATAGACTGATTGGCAATATCAAAAGCAAGGTAATGTAATCACCAAGAAATATTACAGAATTGTGATCAGAACCAGCTGAGACTGGTTATTGTGTAAATTATATCAGAACTTTACATTTGAATGGTTGGTTTAATTTTAATTGATGATTATTTGTTGTTCAAGTCTCAAAAAATTACTTAATATTTATATGAAGAAGGTTGGTAATGCTACATAGGCATTTATTTTCAAAACTACTTGGCAAATAGTTGCAAAGTAGTGAAATGTGATCATCATTAAAACAAAACAATACAATAGTAGTTCTAACCTGTGACGGAAGCTTATCTATCACTGGCGTTTTCGATTGATGTTTACAATTGACAGGCATACCAACTGTACTGTTTTTCCCACACAGTGCAAAATACAAATGTATTTAAGGAGCAAAGTCAGGTTTAGTTTTGGTTGGGGTCTCACGACAATGCTAAACTTTGCTTGAATACTGGTTTATGGAGAAGCAAAAGAATAGTGGAATTCTTATTTGAAAATGTGACGTCATCAGATGGTTGGTATGTCTATCAGTTGGCTGTGCATAATTCTTTGACACATTATTTATTTTGGCTATTACTTGAGTTATATTAATCAAAATATAAACATCTTGGCACCAATCGAAAGCGCCAGTGTTATAGAGTAGTTTTTCTAAAACTTTCAAATGGACCATTGAGTTTTCACTCTGCAGTTTTTGTACAGCGTGCGACGCGAACTACCGGTTTTATTCAATTTCTCATTATAAAAATAAATCAATTTAAGCAACCCATTTATGATATAACTAGTTGAAAACTAACAACAGTAACAATTTGCTAAGCCTTATTAACAAATCAACACAGAATCACAAATCATTCTGCTACAATTATTGATCATTTATGGCAAATAATGTGGAAAATTTTACTAATGGTGGAATTGTTTTTGAATTGATTTCAGATCATTTTCCTATATTTGCTGGGTTTAAAATAAGTGATAACGTAAAAAAAAATTCACGTTCTTTCGTACAGAAACTTTAGTGACAATAATAGGCAAAAGTTTTATGTTAAAATTGGAACAAGTTGATTGGCATTTCCTGTATTTGATTGATGATCCCAATACGGCACACGTGAATTTATGTTAAACATTTCCTCATTGTTTCATGAAATTTTTCCGATTGTTACCAAAAAAGTATTAGTTAACAGATGAAATAAGGTTGTTGATCAGAGAAAAGAACAAGTTGAAACATAAGTTTGCCAAGCGGCCAATAACTTATGGTAATCAATATGGATTCTTACGTAATAAAATAATTGATTGGTCATACACTCTAAATCTAATTTTTATAAAAACAAATTAAATCAGTACTCTGCTAACATCAATGCAACTTGGAAAATTATAAATAGCGTTTTGAATCCTGATCAGGATAAAAATGATCCTCAGCTTTCCTCAGTTATGTGGAATGGCCAAGAAGTTGTTGATCCTGTGAATATCGCAAATTGCTTTAATGAACATTTTGTAAATGTTGCCTCAGTGCTGTCTGGAAGGATTTGACGAGTTGACTCTAATAGTTTTTATGACGGCAGAGTCGGTGATAACTTTTCGTTGACTTGCACGAGTGGCGCTGAGATTGTGGACATTGTTGCGGGTTTGAAGGAGATGATAATTTCAGGTGTCTTTGCTTAAGTCCGTCATTCATGCTATTAAATTTCCTTTGGCCCATATAATAAATTGTTCTTTTGATAAAGGTATATTTCCAGATTCATTGAAACTATCAAAAGTAATTCCATTGCACAAGTGTAATAGTCAATCTGAACTTTCCAATTACCGGCCTATATCATTATTGCCAGCTATTAATTATTAAGGTAATAGAAAAATTAGTTCATTTTTTTTGGATGAAAACAGTGTTATTAAATTTGTACAGCATGGTTTTTCTAGGGTCAAATCTACATCTACTGCAATATTGGATATTACTGACCACATTCTTAAGGCTTTTGATCGGCGTGAAATTTTTTTTCTATAGCTTTTGACTGTGTAAACCATAACATTTTGTTAGATAAACTGGAACATTATGGAATCAAAGATGTTTATTTAACTTGGTTCAGAAGCTATCTCATCGATTGTTAACACTTTGTTCATTCTCACAAAACTAATTCTGTTGTCAAGTTCTTAACACATTCCGTTCCACAAGGCACTATTTTAGGACCATTACTGTTCAAATTATATATTAATGATTTTATTAACTCAACAGGTAAAATGAAGCTGATTTTGTATGCTGATGACAGTTGTCTGCTGTTTTGAGATAAACATATGCATTTGTTGATTGACACGGCAAACGCTACTTTAAGAAGTATAAGTGATTGGACTTCGTGTAATAAATTAACTATATATCTTGAAAAAACACATTATATTATATTTTCTTGTCTTAGAACTGTACCCGATCAAGTCCATCCATTAGAAATGAAAGATATAATTTTGAAAAGAGGTCAACTCTACAAAGTATTTGGGAATAATTCAGCAAGATAGCTTGAAGTGGTCGGCACATGTCGGTGCTCTGGTCGGAATGCTCAACAAATATAATTGTATACTTTTCTTGACCCGGAATTATATTGATATGCTTTCTCTTATTTTAATTTATAACTCTTTTTTTGTCATGTATAAGGTATGTAAATGTTGCCTGGGGAGGGCTGAACTCTCAAAACAATAGTAAATTGTTATTAGCCCAGAAGAAAATAGTTCGCACACTAATAATGTACCGTGACCGAAGCTACTCCCTTAATGATGATTTTGTTTGGCTTAATTTTTTGAAAGTAAAAGATATACATTTGTATTTTGCAGGCATTTTTGTATTCAAGTCATTGAACAATGTTGCATATCCTGTGAATTATTTCTATGTTAACAATACACATTCTTATAACCTCCGATATAACTATTGCTTGCAACCACCTTATGTGTCATCATTACAAGGGCAAACATCACCTTCAATGTACTGTTGTCATGTCTGGAACAGCTTTCCTATAAGTATACGCGATAAGCCATCCAATAAGTCGTTGAAGGGAATCCTTTGTAAATATTTTTTTTATTTTCAAGTTTAATTGCAGCATCTCAGTGTTTTTTAAATGTAATGTTTCTTTTGTTTTTTCTAGTTGTTTATTTATTTCTTTATTTATATTATTGCTTATTTCTAGTTGAATCATTTCATCAAATTAAATCTTATTATGAGTTGTTGTATTAGTAACTATGTTGTACATACTTGGAAACTAAAAATGTTTTAATGCATAACAAGGCATTTCGTGTTATGATGTTATAGGTGCACTACAAAAGTGTTTAGTCACTTATCGTGCACGGCAACTCAATATTGTTTTTTTGGTTATGAAATTTGTATTGTCCTGAAGAATATATTATATGTTTTGATGAAACTTATAACTTTGATGTTTTATTTCTAAACTTGATTGTTTTATGTAATGTATTTGTTGCCAATAAATATTTCTTTCTTTCTTCTTCTTAAATATAGAGTGAGGTAAAACTAAAGTAATTAATTGTATACTTTTCATTTAACAGAATATCTTAATTGGTAAGGAAAACGAATTCTGTTGAAATATTTGCTTTACAAATTAATTACATTCGAAATAAAATTATTAAAAAAATATATGAATTTAAAAATATTTCTCTTAATATCTTTTTCATTAAATGAAGAAAAATGAATAACATTTATTAATTCAGTTATAGATCAATCACAAATGTATTATTTCTAAAAACAATCACAACAAAAGCTAAAGTCCTGTCTAGCCTGAGATTTGAAAACTTATCCTTTTCAATAAACATTGATTTTACAAAAAAAATCCCCTTTACTATTTTGTTCAGAATTATATATAAAGCCATTCATGTTCATTAAAAAAATATAAAAAGAAATTTAGAAAAACATATTTCAAGTCCTGTCTAACCAAAGAAAACCCTATTACTTTCTATAAATAACACTTTTACAAGAAAAATATAAAACATTTGTAGAATAATAAACAAAACAAATAAATTTGAAATATGAGCAAACATTTATAGGTCCTGAAGAGAGTCGCCAGTGCCGCTTCGATAATCATTAGTAGTTTATAGAAGCCGGACTTTTAGCAAAAACATAAAAAAATTATATTGCTTATGCACATGTTTAGTAGTTTTCTGATAACCTCAGTCAATATATTGCCTCTTTAACTGCATTTGGTAATGTTAAACTATTCATGACGTCACATATTTTATTAAATTCTGTATTGTTGATGCAATTTTTTTTCATTTTAATCAGATACATTGTTGAGCTTTTGGGTCATTTAAAATTTGATGAGATTAAACAAATTGAAAAAAATCTCATGGAAACGTGCCTCCCTTCCTCAATCTCTGCCTTTTCTGAATGCACCAAACTACCCAACAATCAGCATAGATGAAAAGAACAGTCAATAACTGGGCATGGAAACTCACCAGACTCTGAGGTAGAAGACAGCGACGACGACGACGATTCTGTGGACAGGGTTGACGACTCGGACAATGACCGCCTCTTGGAGGACACTCGGTATGGACAGTCCAGCGAATCCAGCTTGCGCCGCAGGAAGCGCTGTTCCCGAAACAGATTTTCTCGCTGAGCCAAATGTTTTTTGTCGCGATCCTCCAGGTTCTGTGTGGAATAATTTGTTATACATTTACTTCGGAAATTATATCGAAGAGACAATTTGAGGTGATGTTCAGTTATATAAAAAACAATAAATGTCCATAATCCATAAATTATAACAACTTTTTATGTAAAAAAAATGAAAAATCTAATCGACACACGTCAGGTCAACAGACTAATTTATATTTGTGATATTAAGCTTAAACAGATAAAACGTTCTAAATTGATATTATTTTCTTTTGTAAACACCGCACTTTTTGTGGTGAAAAATAAATTGAGGGTTTTGTTTTTTCAACAGAACATTGAAAAGTTTAAACATGAACATTTGCATCATTCTTGTTTGTAACTGGTCACCTGAATGATAAGCATCTAAACTAACCACATTCAACGTTACGGCATTCAACAGGTTATCCATTTCAACATGTAACATTGTTGTTAAATAACATTCTTAATGGATAAATATTTTCATAACTATGAAATTTAAAACATCAAAGCAATATAATATTTTTCTAACCAAAATACCGAAATACACAGTAGCTTTCAACCAAGCGCTTGCATTTGAAAAGTATGGAATAATTCGCAGATTCACAAAACCATGGATCAAACATGCAGCTTTATGGCGATTCGGATTTCATTAGAATTATGCAGATGACAGCTTTGTTGGAAGTTTTAATTATTTTTAATATTGTTTATTTGAAGTTTTAAACAAAAAATCTGTTACACCAGGCAGAAAAACTACTTAAGCACAACATTGAAACCACAAAGTATGAAGACAATATTTGCCAACATTGAGATGCTAAAGTGAACATATTACAACAACGATATTCCTTCATTGACATGTACAAGAAAGGAAGGAAGTGAAAGCAATCTAATGAATGCAATACCAAAATCAATATCCAATAATTATTTATAGTTGTAAAGATGAGGTATTTATGAGAAAGATCATTTATATTGTTAATAATAATAAAGTGTTCTTGATTTGTTTTTATTTTAAATGAACTTTACCATTTAAAGCAAATACTTTATAATTCTATGAATATCCTTTCCTTCGCTTTCAATTTAGTCTGAAGAACTTGCCATGCGATTACCATTGCAAGCTTAACATTTACTGGTGGAAACTTTTAAAATGGGTTAATAAACAATCATTAACTTGGAAATATGCGACTTTGAATCTGACTGATAACCGGGGTTTTCAATTAATTCAATGAGATGACATTTTACATCAAAACTTATCACATTTCTTTACAATTAAGTTAGGGGTACTGTCACAAAGTACGAACACATTGGTTACGGTCGGATGCAGATGCAGATGCAAAAATTTGCATCCATAGCAGCCAGATTTCTAGACTTTGCATCCCATTATACAGTTCATTATGCAACCGCGAATTTACTGTGTGTTACGAACTTTATCAGTAATTCGTTTTTTTTTACTGGCGCATGCGTTCATTACAAGGTTAATCATTTATTTATAGTTGTTTTATTTCAAAATATCTTTGTAATTATGTGAAATATATTTACTTTTTATGAAATAAAAACTCCAGTACGATCAAAAACAAACGTACACTTTAAAATAGAAAAATATTTTTTGGCATTCTGCCAATAAATCGAATTACTGATAAAGTTCGTAAACCACAGTGAATTCTCTGATGCACAATGGGATGTAGTCAAGAAATCTGCAGGTTTGGATCTGCATCCGACCGTAACCATTGCATTTATTAACCTTTTAAACAAACTTGGAATACTAATAATCCAAAACTCGTCCTATGATGCTTAATTTTGTGTGACCTAAGACCAACAAACATTTGGCAGACAACAGTCGAAATATATTAAATTGTTTCAAATCACTCACGAGCAACTCCGCATTTCAATGAAATCGCGAAATAAATTCCTATTGACCGTGTCCGCTCAAACTAACATTTGACCAAATGGGTAATTGAAACAAACCTTAATAAAGTGTTTAGCTCTGGTGAGTAAGCCAAGGGTGGTGTGTCGAGTGCCATCTGGACCTAGTGGCACCATTTCTTTCAGCTTTTCCAAACAATTTCTTAGGTGGGCTCTCCTGAAATTGAAAAAAAATTGTTATTGCTACTCAATCATAATATGAACGAATTCCAACATTAATCGTCAAAAAGAAGACGTATGTTAATTTTATATACCCATGGAACACCGCATATAATATTAGAAAAATAATACTAGACTATTCTGAAATATATTTTTACATATACAAATAACTCAATTATATTATAAATTGTCACAATGGTCCAACAAGTAGATCAATTTTGTTACCAAAGTACTTCTAAACTAAAACGTAAGTATAAAATAATAATATGTTTTTTATATTGAGAATCATTGAAAGACATAAACGCGTAAACTAGGTTATTAT
Source organism: Archaeomysis grebnitzkii (assembly GCA_031471125.1). Lineage (NCBI taxonomy): Eukaryota > Metazoa > Arthropoda > Malacostraca > Mysida > Mysidae > Archaeomysis > Archaeomysis grebnitzkii. The sequence goes on along the minus strand of JARUHE010018917.1, from coordinate 3,141 downwards.
TCTAATAATCTTTAAATGCCAAAGAATTTAATACAACTGATGTATCATGTTTCAATATTTATGAATAATCAATATTTATTATTTAAAACAATTATATGTGTATAGTGTTGCATGTAGCTTTATGCTTATGCTTTAGCACATTGCATTTTCGTGTTGAAAAGTATATTTGTCATTTAATTATTATAGAACTGTTCTTCGGTGCATTTGTGTACGTGACTGACAGTACACACTCGGACATGTTCATTGAATTTTAATGAATTGTTGCCAAGAGTGTTTTTTATTTTATTATTCTATAAAACATATTAATAAATTTATTTCCAAACAGTTTATTTCGCACTAACCTTACATAATTATGTTTTATACTTCTATACAATTGTTCAAACAAGCTTCCTAAGAAATGTAAAACTAATGTTGAATTTCAATGTATTTTAAAATATTTTATTTCAATACACGTCTTCACGTGCGAGTTTAGCTAAAAAGTAAACTAGAAAATAGCTTTTCAGGGTTTTCTATTGTATTTAGGTATTTCTAAACCCAAATACTAATACAACTATTTAAAAAGGAGAAAATTGTGTTGTATACTTCAGTAGTCCTAACTGAACAGAATTGCAAGTGTGTGAATAGACTAGAATTGAGTGTGTGAGTGTAATTGAAAAGGACGTTGAATCATTATCGGCTGCAGTTCACATCTCTGAGGTCAACGACGTTATATGTTCTTTCTTTGTCCTCGATTCGAGCGGGAATTATCTTCCTTTTTCATGTTGCACAAAAGCAAAAGAAATTCAAAAATATATATTAATATTATTTACATTCATCGAAATAAACATTTACGCATGTGCAAATATAAAAGGAAACTTGCTTGTAAAATTTGAAAACAAATAATTTGCCAGTGTTTTCTCACGAGATCTGGCAGTTCTCGCTACACATCGTTGGGGGTAAAGTTTCACATCGTTACTACCATCCAGCAATTTATTTCGGTTTTTTAAATTGATAAATCTATGTGCAACATAATCACGATTTTTATGTCCGTCCTTTTCTTTCTAACGACATTCAACTTTAGGTGTGAAATTAGAATGAATAATTAACCTACTTGAATATGGTAAGTTTTATAAATATTTATATTTTATATTAATTAAAGTATGCTAACCTCAATATATTTTTTTAGAAATTAACTTTCAATGTGTTGAAAAATTGCTTCAATCATAAAAATAATTATCTTTGATATAAAGGCAAAATAAATGTATAAACGTCCGAAATGGTTTGGTTTTCACGTGTTAGATTTTCCACCCATTCAAAATGTCTTTTTCAGATGACTCGACGACATTGGTACACAGGTGCCGGGCACTAGAACTGAAATGATACTCTGGCCAACATCTTTACATGTGCACGCAACCTAAGATGGAAATGATCGGTGTTTGGAACTACTGTTATCACTCTCAATACTCACATCAACAAGTTTAAAAATAACTTTTTTTAGATTTAAGCTTACAAAAAAAACAATTCCACAAAATATATTTTTACATGTTTACTTTTTTGTAAAGGTTGGTAGACTACGTTCGAGTAACCTCAGACTAGGAAAACCTTTTTTATGTTATCTAATTTTTTTGCAATTTTTAATACTAAAATTATTTTTTTTAAGTATAACTCAATATATTTTCAAAGTTGCTAGCCTATAAAACATAATAACAAAAATGAAAAACATATGGAATTGTTACAATACGCTTTCCTTTAAGATATAATTGGTAAAATATAGAAACTAAGAACCATTTAACCTGGATGCATTTGAATTTATTTACATTCGGTTCTATGAACAGCTGGATGAATAGTTGGGTCGACTGCTTTAAAGGGAAACGTCTCATGCATGTGTGTACATGTGTGACGCGTGTGTGTAGGTAAAGTTCGCGCGCGCATTTATGTTATGATTTACTACTGAAATTTCAGCCATGTTATTTTAAACATTTGATCATCCCTTCAGGGTTCCAGCGATAACAATTTTATTATTTTCAAAATGGAAAATTTAATTAATCGTCAAAAATAAAGTTTTTTTAGACCAAATCAATGAAGATAATTAAATTTCAAGACTTGGCATTAAGAAAACCTTTTGGAATGCATGAATTATTAAAAACGAAATAAAAAATAGTTTCATCAAATGTTTGTTTAATCAATGGCATATCGACTTGAATATTGCATTCTTCATTGCCCATATGGACAGATTTTTCCCCAACAATGAAGACTATTTTCAATAGAAACTTCAACGTAATATAGTCCTTAGGCTATGATTAGTCAATGTTTTTCAGTGAAAGCACGACGTGCGGGGAAGCAGTAATTTCAGCGAGGAAGGGAGTTAGATTTGAAAAAAATAAAAATCCGTCCAAGCCATGGGAGAATGAGGCCATATAAATGATTATAGAATGAAATGGAGATTAATTATCATAAAACAAATCAGTGTTAATCACCGCCAACAAAACAGTACAAAAGACTTAGGAAAAACTGACGAAGAATCGGTGGACTATTCTTTCATTCCAAATCATACCAAAAAGCATGGCCAAATTATAGCGTGCTCTCTCATTATAGTAGTCAACACAGACAATTAAAATGTTAATTACTCAAAATATAAAAAGCAAAACGAAGCATACCCTATGGACTGCTGGTCATATTTACAAACCGAGTCAATACACGTTAGTATTCCTTAAACTAAAAAAAGGCAAATGATTGGAAGAGAGACATGGACCCCTCAATTAATTTAAACATTAGGCATTGAATTGTTTCCCCCTTCGATGAAAATAATCAATGGTGCACCACGGAACGCCGTTCCCACTTACTTATCTTTCCTAAAACTAATGTAATTTGAGGCAAATAAAAAGAAAACGGTGGAGGGAAATTTTGTTTAAAAGAAATCAAAACTAAAATGAAAACAAATAAAAAGTTAAATGTTCGTTCCCCCTTAGATGCATCTGGGTCAAAAGAATCAAATAAATTTCTTCTGGAAAAACATTCAAAAAATTTACTTTTAAACATTTTCATAAATGCAGCATCAAAGGAAGAAGACGATGTTTCATTAAAGCAGGGTGATGAAAAATATTTTTTCATTTTAAAGAGGACGTTTGTTTTTGATCGGTTTCGATCGTTTTTAAGCTTTTA
>JARUHE010018916.1:0-26625 GCA_031471125.1 Archaeomysis grebnitzkii | reverse complement strand
AACACATTTGAGATCATTTTAGGTAAAAGAAAAATAACATTTACTAATCATATAACATTCATTAACTCTGATTCTATATTTTCCATAACAATTTTGAATAATGATGTTAATGTTTAACAAAAAATTACAATACTTATGAGCTAATAGTAACGTTTTTCTAATTAAATATCTGGTTTTTTATTCAAAACCAACGGAACAAACCTCTATCTGCCGTTAAACAATTAAGCTTAGTTCTAAACTGTTTTTACAAAAGATAGATATTAAAAATTTTCTTCTTCAATCTTTATTTTCACAGCATAATAGTTATCATACTTGAGAATTTGAAATACAAAAAACCCGTGCGTCAAACAGGGACATTGTTTTCGTTCTCCGAAAATTCACCTTCCATAAATGGTTTCCAGGCAGATTTTTATCCAACTATTTCTCTTTAAAAATAAATAAATTTAATTGAATAATAGAATTATGTTTCTTTTTCCAAATGAAAGCCATTGTTAGTGTAGATAATTCATAGTTTTGCATGGAAGTGTACTAGTACTGATTCAAATGACTTTTATTAAAAATAATGAAAGGAAAAGTGTTCTCAAGGAGATTTTGAAAATGTTCTCCAAAAGTTTTTGAAGACTCTCTTGACGTACTGTAGAACAGTTTGTATTTTTGACAAAAACTCTTCCCCATAAATGGATAATTTTAACTTTTTATATATGTGTCAGAAGAAAAGCCTAAATAAGTTTAAAAAAAATGTTGACAGTTCAACCTCTCAGGATATTTTGCAAGTTTTTGTGAAACCTAGAATAAGTTGAATAATATTTCAACTTGATTGTTCTTGAATTATTAGTCCAGAGATGTTGGTGAAATCAGGTAAGTCATTTATATTGTTAAAATAGTTAATGTGGAACCAATTTCTAAATAAATTCATATATATGGTATTAGAATTAGTATATAGTTAAAATACCTTCAGAGATAAAGTCTGCTAATTGAAAATAAACTTTTGAAGGACAAAAAAACTTTTTTGGCACTTTTCTTAGAGCCTTGGCCCTAGAGTTGGCTTTACTAAAGTTCCTCAATTCGATACTAAGTCTATTTATGATTTTATCAATTAAATTATTTGATTTCATAATAAAGGATATTTTGCCAATATCAAATGTGGCGATATTTTGTATTTCTCGTTGAAAATCAGCACCCTGAATAACAGAAATGAGCTATTGTGATTGCCCTTTCGTAGTTCTGTAGGCCACGTAGGTTGCATATGGCGTGTACAATCTTCAATACAGTGTGTAAAAACAAGAAAATTTAATTGTTGGAAATTCTAAAATTAAGTAAATGGAAATTGTTAAAGGACCATCAAAAAAATCTTTGTTTTTGGCACACTGTTTAATGCTAAATAAGCAATTATATTTTGTAACTGAATACTTTCGCATTTTTGAGAAACATCTAAAATGAAAACAACATTGTAACATAAAATAAGAAACCATATTCTTATGAATTTTTATGAAAAATCAAAATAAAGTCTTCAGAAAGATAATTAAAAAAAATTAATGTTTATTCACAACTCCTTCATGTTTTAATACGTAGGTCATAATAACAATTATATGTAAATGATAACAATAATAAAGCTTACCTGCAATTTTGTATCATTAACAGAAATTTATAGCCTACTTGTCTATGTAATAAATTGAAATGTAAACACTGAAAAATTGTACAGTATATTGTAACTACAACAGACTTTTGTGACAGTTGCTACTTTTTTCGTAAAACACCCCAAAACAATACTCAAATGCAAGATAATGGTTGCGTTCAGTAGTGCTGGCCAAACTGTTTTAGCGCCTATCAGAGACTATGTTTTTTTCAAATCTTCTTTCTGTGTTCTAAAAGTTTTATTCAAAAAAGATTTTTATGTATAAAAGATTGCGTTCAATAGTTATGGAAAAATAGTTTGGCGCTTACTAGCGACTATTAGTAGTTTCTGGTAGTCGCCAAAATATAACTATCTTTAGAATATAGAAAGAAGATTTATAAAATAGACAATTTTGTGACAAGATGGAATGTCAAACCTATATTACGTCTATGGTCAAACCCCAGAGGACAGGATCTACTCGCCCAGGGTTTGAATGGAGCGAGACTCTTTTGGTGAACTTTGATATCTTGGAAGCAAATGAGCATTCAATATAAATATAACTTGAATGTTTTTACAAAAATAAAAGATGTTGGATGCAATTGATGATTGCATATGTATTATTTAGCATCATCTAGTTTTCGTGTAACACTAAGCATAGCTGCAATCATCAACTATTGCTGAAGTGTATAATAATGAAGATATTAAAGACAGTTTGAGGCAAAAATCCAAACTAAAAAAAGGGTTTACTTTAATTTATCAAACCTTATCAATCGTATCATATTTATTATAATAAACGCATGTGTCGTACAAAAACATCGTCACCGATAACGTTTGTATCATAGAAATACATACTAGAAAGCGGATGTTCCATCCACACAATGTAAAACTTTTGGCCTAAACAAATGTACAATTTCCAATTTTCAAACTTTTATATCTAAAAAAATGTCACAGGTCTTCCCTTCAAAAAAATCCCCAATAGGCCCATTTACATTGAACAATGCGATCGAATTATGAAAATTTATGATCAAGATTGTTGAGCTATTAACCGATTAAAATTAAATTATTTTATTGCCTAAACTTTATCAAAACTACATTGGTCAATCAGAGAACAGATATTAAAAAGATGTCTGACATTTCAGTTCCGTAAAATATGTTTTACTTATCATAAATTTTCATAAATAAATTTATTTGGCTAACAACCTGATGATAAGTTTCATAAAATGTTCTGAATGTGTGATAAAATTTAAATTCAACGTATCATTAATTAGTTTTTCATTTTAAAAATATAATGTAAATTGACTTTCAAGTTTGTTTGTTATCTGATTGGTTAGTTTACCAACATGATGAAATGAAGTCGTTCATTGGCTAGTGAAAATGTTCCAATATTATTTTCATGAAACATTTTAATAGTCTTTTTGACTCACGAACCATAGAATTATATACTAGAAAGCTAGTATCACACAGTAAATGATTCACGGATGTGTAATGCATCTGTAAACAATGAATTTGAAGGTTTGACTAGAAATATTTGCATCCACAACTGCCAAAAGTACAGATTCGTTATGCATCCATGAATCCTTTAATGTATGGTATAAACTTTATCAGTGACAATGATATTATGATTAAAGGATAGTCAAATTTAAGAAAGTTAATTGGTATTTTTTTTTCAGAATTTAAATAATGGCAACACGAAAGACACCAGCTATAATTCCATCAAATCTAACACAGTCTTGCAATACAAAAGGATGGAATAACAACACAAATTCATGGCAACCTGTATCCAGTTTACCCCCTTCTTATGCTGAAAGTGTTGAAAACCAACATGTATATATGAGTTACCAACAAAATAGCCAACAGCCGATATACCATAATACAGATGCAAGATCTAGCCAACCATCTCATCAAGTTGCACCTGCCTATGGGAATGCTGTCTATAGTAGTCATGGGCTAGGTAGTTCCCAAAATTACATTGCTCAAAATAATTTACATCATTCACCTTCCAGTGGTACTCTTCTCCCAAATTCTGTGCCAGACTTACCACCATCACAAGGCAATAATATGTCAATGTGTTCAAATGTTATTTCCACCAGATCAAACATACCAGTTGAGCAGGCTAACATGAACAATTACTCAAATATATTGCCCAATCAAACTCCTTTGTCCAATTCAGCAAATGAATTGTATCACTCTAATAATTTTGCATCCACTCTATTAGCAAATATTTATTCACAAAATGAAAATATGCTCAATACAGAAGATCTATTTTCTGATGAATCTGATTTGTATAGAAAATTGTCAGAGGCAACTAATGACAGCAACAACCTTGAAACTCATGGGTATCTATCACCTGTTGAAAACAATTTGAATATTGTAGAAAAGTTTTCTTTTAATAATGAAGGCTCAATAAAACCTCTGATATCTCCAGATATAAATATCAAGCAGGAGAATATTTCTCTTGATGAGATCTCTTCACTCCCAAATCACACTGGAGGTGCAATAGGAAAAGCCCCGAGAGGACGAAGATCAAAGCATATTCTAAGTACCGATCCCTTGCCACAAAAATGGCTGGCAATGCAAAGTCCTATGACTCCAGAAATAAAGCAAGAAGATGACAATGAAGACAGACCCGATGATGATCCAGAAACAAAAGCCATGAAAGAAAAAGAGCGACGAAGAGCCAACAATGCCAGAGAACGAGTGAGAGTAAAAAGTTTAAATGATGCATACAAAGAACTCGAAAAAATCTGCACGGTGCACTGTAAAGCCGATAAGGCTTTCACAAAGCTTGGTGTCCTGCAGATGGCAGTTGAAACCATAAGAAAACTAGAATCTCAAGTTGAAGTGCGAAATATAAATCCAAAATCTGTGAAGTTACTTCAAGGCTCAACAGAATCTTTAAACAGTCCAACTTTATCATTAAGTCCAGGTCTTCCAATGGGACAAGGAAGTACAGCTTCATTCTTAGCCAATGCAATGCAGCTTTTTAGTTCAGACAACCCTGCCATGACTTCCTTAGTTAACGATGAATTGTCTTCCTTTTCAAACAATGAAATGCATCAGTATTCGAATTCTCAAGAGAATGGACATCATAGCTAGGTTTTTTTTTTGGAGTCATATTATGTATTTATAGATTTTAATTTATTGATCAATGTTGCCCCAAATATTTACAAAAGTTTTTCAATTCTTATTCACTTCATTATTTATTTTACAAAATGATACACCCATCATTTTTTAATTAACATTATATTAATAAATATGTTTCTTTACCTGTGGCTTAGAATTTATATTTATACATCAAAGTACTGAATAGATAATAACATTACAGAAAAGAATTAATTGTTAATTTTTTCACATGAAAAGTACAGGTAATAGTTATGTAATATCGTTTAGTTTTTATTTAAAATTATAATGTATACTTTTCACTTAATTATACAGGTTGATAATCTGAAACCTTTGGTTAACTAGGACTTTCTTGCAGTTCCATATTTATAAATGTTTGTTTTTCAATACCACCATTCAATTGGATGTAGCAACTCAAATAACAAAATAGATTTTTTTTATAACTGTTGACCTTTCATAAATCTAACTGTTTATATTTTTTAGAAATAATTAACATCTCTAGTTAAATTATTTTGCCAGCCATTAACACATTAACATTAGCACTTCTAATTAAAATATTCAAAATATTAATCAAATCTCATTTAAATTTTGTTATTATTACTTATGTTGTAAATATCACTCCATTGGGGCAATCAATTCTAAATAATTTTTTAGCAAGTTTTGTAAATTTTGTATGCATGCTTTAAAATAATGATATTTTTAAGGCACTTCATAAAACTTTAACTGTGATACATTTTATTTTTAAGTAATTTTAATCTTACCTAAACATTTATTTATTTTAATGTTTAAACTCCAGTAGTGTAGATTTTATATTAATTTAATGATTACCTTGTTCTAATCTTTTATAATTAAATGGCCTTTCATTAGGTAAATCTAAAGCTTTATATAGTTATTGTTATTTCTTTTAGCGGATTGAAATTAACCTACAAAACCTTACTTATTTAATTAATATTTTTATTTTAAATTATGTAAAATTATGTGACTTTTTAAATTTTTTAATTTTTTTTACAATGTATACCATACTATAGTCTTTAATTCAGAAATATTTTTGAAAGTAAAATGGTAACCTATGGTCTTAAAAGAAATATATATACAAAATGAGATAATTTTTTATTAATTATAAAGTGATTTAAATACTTACGCCAAAAAGTTGTTTCTAAAACCTGAATTTTTATACACCTGTGATGTTTCATGACTAAATTATTAACCTTTTTATATCTGTACTGTTGCCATAATAACGATGTTCATTGTAACTACTTGTCAAAATCTTGAGTACCCTAGTCAGACTTACAATTTTGAGAATTTCATAATTTGCATCAAACATCAATATCTTGTTACTAGATCATAATTCGTTCTTTGAAATTATGAAACAATATAACATGTGTCTAGCAGCTTTAAAAAAGTGTTTTAGCATACTATTTTTGTACAGATTTAGAACTTATTTCAAATTTTTAAGAAGAATTAATTTTTAACCTTAGAAATAAAATGATGTGTATTCAATGAAATACAATTAGATTGAATATTAATATATTGTGTAATAGATTTATATAGTTTATTATTTACAGGTTTTTTATATTAAAATAATTGCTTTAAATTTATTTATTTTGTATACATTCTCTATACTATTGCCTAAGAAATAAGAATGCTCAACAACTAAAAAATTATTCAAATTTCATGAAAACGGATTCAATTGAGTTTTCCATTTAGGAGGATCTTTATTTCTTGTGCAGTAGTGTATTTTGTTTTTGAATACTTGCTGCCTTACATTAAACAAGTGCCTTTTCTTGTTATTATATTAAGATATTCATTTTGAAATGTTTATGAACATTTATCAGCAGCTAAATCTAGATGTAAGTAATTTGTGGGCATAACAATACAATGCTGCCATATTTAGAAATAATACTGATGTCGCTCAATAGAAGATAAATCATGTTTTGATAAGTGTTCTGTCTTTCATAAGTAATTAGTACAAATTTAAATGGAACACATACACAATTCTGCTTAAAATGTTGTTAATGTTAGATTAAATGGGAAACTGGATTTATTTTTAAAAATTTGTACACAAGTTTTCTAAAATCTTATTTTTGGTATATATTTTTTTTGTGTTTTTAGATCAAAAGTTTAATGTTTTCATTAAGCTCTAAATTATAGGAAATAAGAGAATTTGTTTCAATGATAAAATAAAGTGTATTTAAAAAAGAAGTAATTCCTTTCTTCTTTTGGATATAATACTTGATTAAGTTTTGTAACTTCGAACAGTAATTTCATTTGACCTGGAAAACATTTTGTCATTTTTATCATTAAATATTTTCTGTAATAGAACACTCCAGACAAATTAATGGATAAACCATCAATGGAAAACAATTGGCAGAACTTTTTTCTCCCAAAAATAATAGTATTTTATTGAACTGGCATTTGTATATGTACATTTAAAATTAAGTAATTAAATAATTTTTAGCTAAAAAAAAGTTGTCATAATTTTTAATTTTTTAATTAGCTTTACAAAAAAACATTTTATAAGAACAAAATATTTATTTTTTCTTGGCAAACTTTGAAAGCTTGTGACTAGTCAAAGACAATACCTGTAACAAGAATCTAATTGTAAAGAGAGAAGGCACACAATTTCAGTGTGTTTTCTATTGTAAATTATTTATTCTTATTTTAAATATTTGACAAAAAATTTTAAATGTATTGAGAATGTTCAATTGATTTTGAAATAATTATTGTTCTATAAAGATCTTTTACATGTTTTTTTTGATGAAATATTTTTCCCATTTTGTAACTCCTTCTGCTATGACGTTGAGTTGCTAGTTAAATAACATTTTAATGTAAACAAATGACTCGTTTAATTAACTCATTTATTTGTTTGTTTGTTTATTTAACTTATATTTTTAGCATCTAAAACGTTTACATAATCTTTGTAATCAGATCCATTGTCTGATCCAATAAAAGTTACAAATTTTTTCCAAATAATCCAGGTATTGGCTCAGACTACAGTCACAAGCTTCCAATGTAGTATCAAGAAATTACCGATTTATTTTTTCTTTAATTTAATAAACACTTACAATATAAATAAATAAATAAACACTTACAATATAAAATCTTTGACAAAAAGATATTAATACTGTCAAGAATAGCATTTATTCTCCATATAATTATTTGGTGAAATAATTTGATAAATTATCCAAATAAAGTGTAACATTTTAACTGCTTTTATTTTTAATTTAATTTTAATTTTTATATTAATAAATGATAAAAATGTGTTTTTAAATATTAAAAAATTATGTATATCCTATTGGTGTTCAGTTGATAAAACCTCAACTCACTTGTATACTGTTTACAATATGGATAGTATAATACTATATAATACAAGCTATCACACTGTTATTAGATTATTCTGCGTATGTATTACATACATACTAAAGACAAAAGTTGTAGAGAATTTGTTAGTCAAGAAAAATAAATTAAAAAAGTATGAAAGACTATTATGCATAAATGATTTTTGTTGTTTTGTTAAAATGCCATGTGCCGACTTGATTATCGGACTGGCTAAATTTGACATGTCAAACCATTTTTCAATGCATTTAAAATGATTAGGGTAAATCGATCATTACCGCCAGAAAAATTGCCCTTTTTTAAATAGTACCTTAATGTAAGTGAAATGTTTGCACCTTAAATTATAGAATACTTTCACAACTTTTTCACATATTCTACTATATTAAAAAAATTAATTTATACCTGTTTTTCTTAATTTTCAACTGCCTAACTTATAAATATTTCACTTTTCAAAGATTACAACAGCAGATGATTGTTCTTTTTAATTGTTTATATATTCCACAATTCACTAATGGTGGATGTTATCATGTAAGGCCTAGGCTACAATCATAAATTTCATAATAAATTGGAAAAGTGTTACTCAAATGCACTCATAAAATGTTAATATTAATTTAAATAGCCTAGGTAGGCTATGAGGTCTTCAAAATAAAAAAGAACTTGGAAAAATTATTGCCTACCTTTCAGTGACAAACTTTATCATCTGCTTTAACGAGCTCTCACGATCATTCTCTTCCTTTCTGAATTTTGTTCTACTAATGTCCTTTCAATGGAGGGTTTGATCTTTAAACTTATTTTGTTAATAAGTGATTGTTATGATTGATTTTGTAGTTAATTATAATTTAATTTTCTGACGGTGTTTCTCGATTTACCCTATGTCTCATTAACTTTAGTCCTAGATATTAAGCTTATAATTACTTCCAAATAAAGACATTTAAAATTAATAAATAATATATAATAGAAAAAGTTCAATGGTTTCTATAACATTAACTTTGTGCTAAAACTAACAAAGATTTTTATTTTTGTTATAGAGATTAAAATTGAAAATATATGGCTTGATTAAATGTTTTGTTTATCTTGAATTAAGTGAAACATTATTTACAATGTATATAAACCTTAGTTATGTTAATGTATATAACCAGTGTATATTTGTTATACTAGTGCCTTCTATTTCTTGACTTTTTTAAGTATCTCTTTACTGTATATTCCACGAAATTCATTGTTTTGCATCTATTAACAAATTATAAAACGATGTTACAGCAAATCAAATTGGATCAAAATTTATCATTATGCTCTTTACAAAAAGTGTAAAAGTCCAAAGTGATAATCATGACTTATATTCTTAATTTTTTTTAATCTTTTGTGTTGTTACAGATTGTTTTGATGAATATTCAAGCTTTAAAAAACCTGCCTTATTCCATGTGAATCATATTTTTGTTAAATAGCTTATCTAGCTAAACTATTTTAGAAATTTTTTCTTAATGAAATGAGTGAAAATGTTTTTGCTCATCTTTTGTTGTTGTACCTTGGTACGTTTGCTTTACTCACTCTCAACATAAGCTTTATGCATCAGTAATGTAAACTGATATTACATTTATGTAAATCATTGTGAGATTAAAATACTTCATTGTTTTTAAATACTTTTTAGCTTACATGTTGAAAGATTTCCATATATTATATACATATATATAAAACTACTGACAAAAATATATATTTACTCCGTCATTACTATTTAAATGTGTTCAGTATTTTCTCAATGATCAAAATTACAAACAGTATTTACAATGTTGCATGAATGTAACTCTCATAATATACACTATTCTTATTGTTGATGCTTAATTCACCTTACTTTCTATCTAGGGCTATCAAGAATTGCTTCTCATTTTTAAAGAGGAATTCCTATAATCATTTTAGTTCATATGCTGTATAATATCCCATAATAATAAAAAAGTAAAATTATGTGTGGCCAATTCAAAGCAAAATAAATGAAACCCTTGGAATTCAAAAACATTTCGTATTGCTTTCTAGACTTAGTCGAGTTTTAAAATCTGTTTGATTGTTATATCAGCTTTAACTAGAATCGTTTTAATCTTATAACTCATTTTATGTTATTTAGTTAAAACCCTCTGAACTGTGGTTTGAAAATGCTGTATGCCCTCAGGGTGCAGTGCTGGGCATTGGCTTGTTTAAATAATCAATGAATCTCTGCCTCTGTAGCTCATGTGTTGTATAGCATTCTATAATAATAAAACACCAAACCCTTAAAGAGGCCCAGTCCTGGAGGTGAAAGTGGTGGTCAATACAGCAATTCCATTCATTTCATGAATGTCTAATTAGTTGAAATCTGAACTGCACAAGTTCTTCACGGGATAGCTAGTTAGATATTCAAGGGTTTATTTCAACAGCTTCCTAATCCAAATAGTTACTAATATCATTTTTTAAGTATGACCATAGATGAAAAAGGTATAGATGCACCACTTGATGTTATAAGCTTGGACCGAAATAACCAGTCTTTCAAGATATTTCCCGTAGAAGCCAATGTAAATTGTCTGTTTTTGTAAACCTATAAATCAATAAAAGTACAATATTGTAGATCAAAGGTGATTATATATGTTTTATACAAAGAGTAGCACTTAAAATATAAGTATTGAATGATTTTGTAAAGGAAAATTCTTCACAAGAATGAAAAATTACATTATGTTGAAGTATCGGTAAGTGTGTAGCGTCTTGAGGTTCAAAACATTCCATTTAAAATGTTCAAGTTGAGCACCTATCTATATGTCTTTGACCTAGAAGCTTAACAAATGAAAATTTTGTTCTTCATAAATGTAGTCTCTGTAATTCAGGAGGAATATATCCAATGTTTCTGTAGTATACTAGACCATTTGTAAGGCTAAATGAACTAGTAGTGCCCAGGTTTATTTAACAGCCAAAGAAAGTTGTATAGTATTCATCATGTAGCAACGGGAATCATTACATGTACATTTAGGTCAACACGTACACATTCCCATGTTTAGAAGCTGGTGATCAATGTTAGGATCTTGGAGCATTTATTAAGTACATAAACAAGCTATATACTCAATGTTATTAAATGGGAACTTCAAATATCTACAATGTACAGTACAAGTCAATTAAAGTGAGTTTTAAGTCGATGAGATATTCAAACTTTTTTGGCATGAGGAACGATAATTTTATGTCCCAATATGAACCCTGCTAATCAATGCCAAATTAATTGATTCATAATTATAACAAAAATATGCAAAACAATCATAATTGTCGACTTGTCCAAAGTGTTAATCAAAAAGGGTGTTCTAAAAGGAGAAAACCTCATTTAATAAAAAAAGTACTTTCAGGATTATATAAACGTGATTTCCAATGAGTTGGTGCATAAATCATACCCAATTTGCACCAAAAAGTTTGTTCAAGTCTCATCAGAAAGGGTAATAAAAAAAATACACTACATTTCTTTATGGCAATCTCAAAGTTTATAAAGCGACAGAAAATTATTTTATTAATGAAACTATCTTTGAGCTGGTGTTGAAAATATAATGAAACCATTATGGAGTAGATTAAATAATGGAGTTAACCTCTATAAATTTTCTTTATAAAACGGAAAACCCTTGGTTATTGAAAAAAAACAATTAGTGATTAAAATGTAGACAAATTATTGACATTTTAGACACTCTAAAAGGATTACAAACAGTTGATGGGATAATATATACAATATGTTCAAGTTATGAGAAAGGTCTGCACAGCAGAGGCATGTTTTATCAACACTTGTTTCCGTTAAATGCAACACTGGTCATACATAAATATAATGGCTTATATCATCTCATGTAACACCAGTGATACAAATTAAGTTAATTCATGGCTAATACCTTTTAAGGTAACTATTTACCTGTATGAATATATTAAAAACATAAAATAACTTTTTTAGTAACATTGATGTTACATAAGATGGAAGAAGCTATTAGTATAGTTTATCACCGGTGTTACAAGAAACGGATAAATTGTTAAGAGGAGAGACCGTATTTTATATAAAAGCCGTAGAAATTCAATGTCTTACTTTGAGCAACATATTCAGCCGATTACTTGGTATTAACTTTCTGGATTAAAACCACCTAATACTCAAAACAAAACAAAAATGAATGGGCGATTTGATTACAATTTGACAGTATTGTTCAAGTAGTTCGTCGTATTTCTCGAATCTCAGAGTCCACAAAAATTTAAATTCATACTAACCAATGGTCAAGGTTTTATATGAAAACCTGATTGGAGGTACGTTACTGTCGCCAAATGCATCCACATATGCCCTTCAATATGCGTGTTGTCATATTAATCTCTAATTTAGAGGTTAGAGCTGCTAAAAATTGTATTTATGTTACAAGCTGTTGTGGAATTGTCATGTCATGTAGTGTTCTGCCCAGTGAATGAATTGTTGCTATGACAAGCCTTGACACGTAAATTCAACAGCCAAGTGGGGCCATGTTACCAATGTCCAAAAAGTATGTAGTCTTGTTGAAAACAGATTCAAAATCCTAGATAGAGGTTAGGCTAAAGTGAGAATACGTTAGCATAACCAATGCCGACTACTACAGGCCTTTCACATCGAAATCTCTATTACACAATACTTTCTCAACCCATCTCTTCTTTATACGGGATTAACTTTCTTATCGTTCGATCAATGTCAAAATAGTTGATCTATGATCAACACAAAGTTGATCAAAGATGAAGAAAAGTTAGGTCGGTATCCCGATTATGGTTGGTATCTATGCTATCAGTTGTGTTTCCAATAGTTTTTTTTGTAATAGTCAAAAATTCATGGCAAGTAAGTAAGAGGCCTTTAGTAGAGCCGGCGTTGGTATAACCAAAGATTACAGGCGTATAGATGACCACTCAATGTTATAAGCTTGGACCCAAATAAGTAGTCTTTCAAGATATATCCCATAGAAACCAATGTAAATCTTCTGTTTTTGTAATCTCATAAATTAATAACAAGACAATATCTTGTAATTAAATATATTCAATATTGTAAATCTAACGTTTATATGTGATTATGTATAGGTTTATACCAAAACAACATTTAAAATATAAATATTAAACGATTTAATAAAAGTATAATTTTGCCAAGAAGAAAGAAAAATACATTGAAATCGCATAGATAAATACATTGTATCAAAGTATCTGGCACAATTTTGGTGGAAGTATCTGCCAACTGGAGGCCCACCGGTTTTCATTGAAAATATTTTGAGTTGAGTATCTATATGTCTGTAATCTATGATATTACCCAATCTAACCTCGATGGCCTTTGACATTCACAAATGGTTAATGGCTCCTAGCAGGTTCTTGTGAATATTAATGTACTTTTAAAATTATTCAACATTTTTTGAGTGTATGATTCACTAAATTCATGAGAATCTTTCTTACTGATGACCTTTGATGGCAAACCCCCAAGGTATCCACTTTCTCTTACATGAAAGATATATGGAGTACGAGGCTATGATACATACATTAAATAAATATTTTCTTGTGTGTTGACTTTTTTATTCTTGCATGTTTCACTCGTTGTGGTCTCCTAAAGGATTTATCTAAATATCATTTGCTGTCAACCATTACAGAAAAGATATCTTTTCCAGTCATTATTTGTTATGCTGTCCTATATTTTTCCCCAGATTATCTTCGACTGTTACAGCATATGCCGTCATAAACCAGAATCAGTCATAGGATATGTTCCTGGAGTTTTGCTGACGGCTTTTATCCTTTACAAATGTTGTAAGTTTTTCCTAATTGGTCTTTCCTTTACAGTTGAATTGTTGGCTTCTGCAAAGGTCTTATAATAGCTCAATAAATTTAATGTTGAACTAACTGTTCCACAAATTCAAACATTCTGCTTTAATTACATTGCTAAAGCTTAGCCAAATCACTTGAATGACATCCTTTTAAGAATAGTATTCCCATCTTAGTTTGTTTTATTATCCTTTTGATACTTATCATCTGAAAACCTCTCAACGATAGAATAGTATATGACCATTAAACGATAATACAGAATATTGGTCTTCTATTACCATGAACTATCAACCGATCTTTGAAAAATGAAAAAAATACTTTTAAATTTATAAACAACAATTAAAACTAATTAGTTATATTTTTTTCCAAATGTTAACACATAATGTTTCAGAATGATTTTTTCTCAAATTTGAAAACCTGCAAGTATTAAACTTAAATTTGTTAAGACTTGAGAAATGAGCTTAACTATTAAGAGATTTAGCTAATATTAACATTTAAAGAAGTGCAAAAAATAGTTACAAATATTTAGAAAAAACGATCACTTCAATTGCTGCCATGAAAGTCAAAATTAAATTTTGTTGAAAAATAAATTTAATGTAGTTAGACTTGAAACAGTTATGTAAAATAAAAACCTATTTATTTTATTAACTCGCTTATAAATTTTAGAAAAATGTATTTTGGGATTTATGCTAAGTAATAGGCGGCTGTAAATTTGAATTTAAGCGTTTCTGTCACGTGTAATTTATAGCACAGATAGTTAACATTGAACGTAGATAAATTTAATGTATTTAAGTTTGTTTCAAAACAATTATAAAATAAAATAAGTATTTCATTGTTTGTTAACATTTTTTAAAACTAGTTTAAAAACCTACCACAGTTGTTTAAAGCAAGTTTAAATACAATTACAATTATTCTACACTAAACATCTATGCTACGAAATAAATGTGGCAATAACACTGAAATTTTAGTCTAGATTGAACAGTAAACGCAACCAATAATTCATTAAAGCTGGCTAGTGTTAAGCTGATTTTTTAATTCAATATTATATTCGATCTTACCAGAGAAACATTATGTATTAAATAATGTACATTTTTGGTCAGAGGTCGTTGGCAATCTTGTTGAATTCGTACATAATTATTTGGCAAATGATTGTAATGTATCAAGTTGTCATTCCATATTTCGGGGGACTCTAATTTTTTGATAAGTTTAGCTTGATTGTGGCCATATTTTATGCGTAGGCCTATAGTGGAAAACATAGGCAAGCACCATAAGAATCGAACATTTATCAAATAGAAAAATAAGAACAATGAAGTTATAAATTATCATTTTTGTTCTAAGTTTCATACTGTGAAAATCTAAGTTAGATGTTCACAGTATGGAATTTACAAAAAAAAACAATAATTAATAACTTGATTATTCTCATTTTTCGATTTAAAGAATGTCCGATACATGTCTCATTCAAGGTATCTTACACTATGAACATGCAACAAACAGTACAAGATATCTTACAAAAACAATATTTCGAATTAAAATTCACGATGGTTTTATACAAATATTCAAATGGTTATACAATTAAATATATATATATTCACTTAAATAATGAAAACTTGCACCACTGAAATGTGCAAACCAAAACAAAAGGCGAAACTTTTTCATATCCATCTTTATCTATGCTACATAAATTTCAATTAAGAAAAAAAAACAGAAATGCTTATACAATATAAACTTTTTTGAGTATCTATGCTACAGCTGTGTTATCAACTGGTTTGTTTTGTTGTACTGTAGCTTAAATTTCTGGCGTTGGTTAGACATGTTGCATTTGAATTGTTTATGTAACAAAATAAAAGCGAGAAGTCACCGTAGATTTTTCTTCATTTATTAAATAATATTAAATAATATTAAATAATATTAAATATTAAATAATATTAAATAATATTACTAGCAATAAAACTATTTCGATTTCAAAACAAAAGTTTAGACTCGAAGCCATTGAATAAATTTGACCGTGTTTCACGTTGCCATTGTTCTTAACCCTTTGAGACCGGACATGAACCCAACTCCATTTAAATAAGGTAATTTTAACGGGTTTTATCGGACTTGACCCTCTACCGCCTGAATTTTTTTTTTCATATTACCATTGTTTTAACTATATTTTGAATTAAATGTTTTGTTCTCGGAGAATGAAATACAGCGGTATAGGGTTGAAAGGGGTCAACATTTTATTCATCTATCAAGTTTCACGAACGATGAAATGTAAATGATCTTCCGAGCTCTAGATTAGACAGGAGGTAACAAATACTTCTACAAAAAATTAAATGGTTGAAAAGTTTTGTTTTCCCAGTGTTCACCTTTCCATCATTCATCTTTTATTTAGTTCTTAGATTATTTGGATCAGAAATAGCACAAGTCAGGTAAGCCCCTATGTTGTTTGAATGTAGGTTACCTCACTTGTGCTATTGTCGATCCTTTTATTACAACTATGTTCAAAGTATATTATTTTACCCTTCAACAAATGGTCACTTTAACATAAAAACAAACATTATTTTTTACCATTAGTGAGTACAATCACGCTGATTTTTCCTTTTAAGTTTTTCATTATTTTATATTTATTTTTTATATTTTTGTTATTTTTTCTTTTTTCTAATCTTTTTTTTTGCTGGTGTAACAAGTGTGTAAAACAATTGATAAGATAAGTTGATTTTTAGTTTAATATATACAAAATTTTAAGAAGACATTTGTTGTGTTTTCTTCTTTTAAATAATTTGGTAAGCTTGTCCACCAACTTATAAGATTTGAAACAATTTATTGGCATAAATAACAAAATTATTTTCTCATCAAAAGAAAAAAATATTCTTCCAACATATGATAAAAACTGTAAAGTTTTCATCATAATATAAATAAATATTTTTGTATAACTTAAAATTATTGTTACAGAATAATTCAAATTTTTGGTTAACCCATTATTACCTCAAAAATTCTTCTCATAAGGACTAAAATGCATTAAAGTTTGTATCAAAAACAAACCAATCGAACGTTTTTCCAGTCCATGCAGTAATGGATTAATGTATTTTGTTTTTAAAATTGTGTTTTAGTATTTTTAAAACTACATAAATAAATTAAAAAGATAAATACAAATTTTAGTTTGTATGTTAATAATTTTGTTTCAGTATTTTTAAAACTTCATAAATAAATTAAAAAGATAAATAGACATTTTAGTTTGTATGTTAATAATTTTGTCAACATTTTTATTATAAAATTCGATTGAGAGAAAAACCTTTGAATGTTGAAAATTGTAACGAAACAAAGTTCGAAGCCTGTCGTCCATTTTGAATAAATGTGAGCGTCGGTATAACGAAAAACTGGTTCAATTATTTGATAGCACAACCATTAGAATTATTTGCATTGACAACAAAAATTTAAGGTGAACCTTTCATTAAACATATTTTTATTAATTTTTGACGTAAAAATAAACAATTGAATATCTGTTCAATATTAAACTTTCGTTTAGGTTATAATGAAAATGATTTTGTCTTCAAATGTTAGTTTTTGTTCTTCTTATTTTATTTATTCAATTATTAAACGTAGAAACCAGTTGTTTTTAAAATATGTGATGGATGAAATAAGTATATTTACCGATTTGCTACAGTTCATTTTTTAAATTTATATAATGACAAACATGATACTTTATTCTGAGATTACACTCATTGTGTGCTTATGTTTGTATATGCATGCATGTGCTCCCTTCGATTAGTTCAGCCATTTCAATATAATTTCAAACATAAATATACAAGCAATTTCAAATTTCAAATTCATGAAGTAATACAGAAAAAAACTAAACAATTTGAATTTATGAACATTTTTTTGTCAGTATTTACAATAAAGTTAAAAATATTTGTTT
Organism: Archaeomysis grebnitzkii; assembly: GCA_031471125.1. Taxonomy (NCBI): domain Eukaryota; kingdom Metazoa; phylum Arthropoda; class Malacostraca; order Mysida; family Mysidae; genus Archaeomysis; species Archaeomysis grebnitzkii. The sequence continues at coordinate 8,872 of JARUHE010018916.1, read as the reverse complement.
ATGCGGAATTTTAATTCACTTATAGATTTAAAAACAAATGAGCTTATCACTTAACCTGTGAATGTAAATTTTGAACAATCGAGCGGCACTCTGGATATTATTATGAATTAGGTTTAAAACGGATTTTTAGACTTTTGACTAACAATATTTATAATATACTGTAATATTGTGTCAAATGTTACTAACTTGAACACGTTGTATAAAAACATTTGTTTGCAATACTTTGTTATCAGTTGTTAACATATTGATATTAATAAACTAAAATAAAAGGTGTAAATAAATAATGGCAATTTTGTTCGTTTAAATAAGATTTTGCTTGCAGAAGACATTATTTTGAAATTTTCAAAAGTTTTTATATTTTCATATTGAAATATACGTAAATATGTATTTTAAGCGGAGACATAAAGCACCGTCCTACAAGTTACTCTTGAATGCTGGATTAGGGATTTATATATATATATATATATACATAAGTGTTTTTTTGTTTTGTTTTAGAGCAATGATCATTTAACACAAATGAACTATATATACATAGATTAGGAACAACATTTATTAAGGGTATATTTTTTTAAAACTAATTTATTGAAATAGGTAGAATTCTTGATTGTTGATTTGAGAGCAATGTTTTTTAAATTTCTCCACTATAAGACATGTGGTTGGTCCTTTACTAGTTAATATTTAAATGACTGAAATGTCCTTATTCAGATAAATAATCATTATTGAAATTAATCGTATGTAACAGTAACTAAGACACTTTAGACTTTTCAGTCGTGTGGTGATATTATAAATACAAGCTTAGAGCCTTTGAAAAAAACTTTACATTCACTACCATATAAAAATGTGTATTAATCGTACAAGATTGTTTATGATCGTATTAACCTCTTATACGAAGCAATACGTTAATGTTTACACTATATCCACTACTTGCCATGAGCGCATTATTTCGTTACTCGTCTTTGTTAACCCTCTGACTGTTCTCACAAGGAATTAAATACTTTTAATTATAGTTCAAAACATTCATTGTTCACTGCCAGGTGGTTGTCTCATCCAAGGGCCTTGAATGATTAAAACATTTTTCCGATAGTCAAGAAACATTTAAAATTTGTTGTATTCATTTCATTACCGGTTGAAAAGGAACGAATCTTCCAAGATTTTCTTTTTTTTGGAATGATGTTATAATTAACCAGGATACGGATGCAATAAAATCTTGCGCTTCTAGGCAGTCGTCCATCTAAGAACTACAGCAATTCAGTCGATGGACGAGAAGCGATGTTGCCAACGTGGCATGTCAATCTACATTATACACTGGCATAAAACAAATAATCTAACCACAACTTTCTAAACATTGATTTTCGAGTACTATGATAATAATTCAAATTTTTTATATAGCGCCGACATTATTCAATGAATACTCTTCAGCGCTTCGCATGTATAGGCCTTATTGTTACCCACATCAAGTGATGTGTACCCCAAGGATATGAAGCTAACATATGGCGTCTCCCTTAAGCCGGGGTAAGCTTAGCATATGAGATTTTAAGAGAATACAGGCTCGTTGAAATTCTCGATGAAATAGCCTTAGAGCGGACTCGAACCGGTGCCAATGAGATTTGTTTATGCAACATTAATCGCTAGGCAGTGTTCTCATCCATTCGACCACCATCTCTGATTTTTAAATTCTTATTTTTTTCTTAAAATATAATTCAACAATTAATTTCATTTGGTCTATATCGAAAAATTTAGCTTCACTACACTCTTTCTAATTTTTACATAGCGCGCTTATAATTAAAATTTACTGGAACAATTTTTATAAAATTAAATAATTATTTTAGACAATGAATTAATTCAATGAATATAGTTTTAGGTTGATTATAGCAATGAAAACAAAATAAACCAAAAGTATTTCATAAATGTATTGAAATAATAGTTGACGACAAAGTTTAATTCAGATTTTAAAATATATAATTTATTTAAGGTTTCAAGTATGGAAAAAGTTGTTTGAAAATTGATATATTATTACAATTAGGTTCAACATCAAATGACTTATCAATGAAATAATTAGTATTTCCATAACTTATTATTTGTTGATATGGATGGTTAAAACTTGATACTAAATTAAACAAAATGATGATTATAATAAGAAAAATATAAATATTTACAGATGATAAAATATATATATATAAAGATAAAATCTCAAGTGAAAGTCATTTAATGGAAGGACTAGGCTAGAAAGAAATATTCAACAATTCACAGCAGCGCATGTGCATAACCGATTACAAAAAGAAAGACGGACGGCTTAGCATTAGATTAATTAATAAGATAGTGGCACTATATGCTCATTAGTATGATGAATTACACGATGGCGCCTTCTCTTTAATCAACGTTTGAGATAAAATCTAGTATTTCTAGCTTGGCGCCATTGTTTAATGTAATAAAAGCCTATCCTGGTCAAAGTATCATAACGTTTTCTAATTTGTGGGTGGCTTGTGTAAATTAGATTTTTAATCACCGTTATTAAGTTTTGTTATTTTTAAATTTATGTTTTAATTATAACTCTAACTAGTCATGTTTAATCTTATAATTCATTTTGATGTACTAATAAGAAACTCTTTGTTACCTAAATTTCATAAAGAAGTACGTATCATTTAAAAAAAGGTTTTTAGTTAATACAAGAGATATTCTTACTTAAAATTAATAGTGGCTTGCAATGATAGTTATTAGTCAAAGAGCATTAGAAAAAAAGGGAAAAAGATGGAAAAGCTGATTTTTTCAGGATATTTCCAGATTATGGTCAGAAATAACATCAACAATCCCCAAGATCCATCTGAAGTTTTCTTCAGAAAATAAATTTCAGTAAATTTGGTTTTTAAGCAAAATATTTCAACAGTAAAAAATAACTTTTCATGTTAAATTAATAATAATCTTTTGGTTTTGTCTAAAATTAATTTTTTTTACATTACATTCAGAACATATTAATATTTAAGGAATATAAAATATGATTATTTGGTTTTATAGTTATTACAGGAGAGCTCCTAAGCTATGAAGTATTGGCTGTTTTGTAATTCATGGAAATTTCTTATCTCAGGAAGACAGAAAATCTGGATAGTTTTCTATGATTTGAATCATTGAAAATGACTGGCATATTTATGAATAACCATAATATTTTTATTCTGCGCGTTCCCAAGTATAAATTTGGTAAATAAAACAGCTGTAAGTAAATACTATATATAAATCAAATAGAAATAAAAGAAAAATCCAGTTAAAACAGTTCATATACATTTCATCGTGTGTTGTACAAAATACACACATGTAAACTAATGCCAGAATTGCTATATACCCAACGTTAATTCCTTTTTTATTTATTAAGTTATATCAAAACCATAACAAAAATGAATCGTTGGCGATTACAAGTGTTCTATCTAGTATTTTCCATACCACTTAACAACCTCTCAAGAAAAAACAAAATATTTTCATAATTCATGTATTTCATAACTAAGGTATGCCATTATTACGGATTTTCATATCTCAGGAGTATCACGGTATCACCGAAATATATATGTTACTAAAGAAATCCAAGTTTTTTTAAACATACTTATAATTGATCCAGTACAAGCGTGAATTATTGTTGTAATTATAATTATTTTAATACCATTGATTTCCACGGGCAATTTACAACAAAATGACAAAGTATGAACAATTTCAATTGAAACCAATGTATTAATTTAAAGAAATAGAAAAAATGACAACTACCGTCAGGGCAGAGTTGAATACCCATAGGTGTGGAAGTGGAAGATTTCTTGATTCTTCTGTTCGGTTCTCATGAATGACGGTTCACCATCTCGGCTTCACCTGGTTCATAGCTCATTTCAAAATTTGAATCTGTCAGTTAATGGTTACGGTCGGATGCAATTGCAGATGCGAAAACTTGCATCCAAACCTGCAGATTTCTAGACCTTGCATCCCATTTTGCAGCTCATTATGCAACCGTGAATTTACTGCGTGTTACGAACCTTATCAGTAATATGATTTTTTACTGACACATGCGTTCATTACAAGGTTAATAATTTATTTATAGTTGTTTTATTCCAAAACAACTTTATAATTTGATGTGGCTAGCTTTGATGCAATTGTAGACCTTTCATTATTCAGATTGACCTTATCAGGAAGTTTAAAATATATATTTTTAAGACATCTTTGCTTGGTTAATTGTAATACTTAAAGAGTACAAAACAGTGTTACAGATGCCATTGAATGGAAAGTATTATGTCCAGAGATAGTTCGAGCTTTATAAACTGCATTGTCAAACATAAACTTTGAAAAGTCATTTAAATTGTATGAAGGGTGTCTCATTTGATATAATTCTAGAGACCCAAATATATGATGAATGTAGACAATAATTGAAAGAAGTATTGGAGATCTGGAAGACCTTGGCTTACAAGCATATATAACAGTATGATAAATATAGGTACATCGTCGATATAGGCTTCATTTGTTGGTTCCCTTATATTTGTAATGTCATGCAAGAGCATATTAAGATCTTCTGGAACCAATGATGATGTATCCTAGGTTTTATCTATAGTAGGATATTCACCATTTCACGTCGGAGCTACGATTTATATGCGGTTTTAGTGTGCAACATATTCTTATAACTATCAGGGCGTAAATCGAGAAGTTTATCCAAATTGGAGGCACCTTTCAGAACTTCACTCGTCGAATATTTCATTATTATTTTAACTATTTTATATATGTTTTGATATTCTAAGAATCATTTATTCTCCACTAATTAGTGCGCAAATGAATGGTTAAGGATTTATGAAGGTTTCTTTACAAATTGTAGGCACCCATTATCACGAAAATAGCGTTAGATTTACGTTCTGATATCTATAATTAAGTGTTTTTTATTTTTAACTTTTTGATGTTTGTTTATACTTACTGGTGTTACAAGAGCTGGAACTAATTATGTGCATTCCTTTATGAAGTCTACAGGCCCTACTGAGTGTTTTATTTTCAAAATAACTGAGTTGTTCGAACTTTGGGGCAGTACCCTAAGTTATAGTAACTTTCTACATATTGTATAAATATATCTACAAACACATATATAATTAAAATAATTATATTAATTTATACACTAAGTGTTTTTTGATTCCATACAATGTTTTTACACGTTTGTATATACAGTACTCATATGAAAACGTATATTTGTTTTTTATCTTGTATGTATCTATACCATCTATGTTATGCATGCACAATAATATAATACACTCGTTTGTTTTCTTTTATACTCACATTTGTTGTATGCTTCACATTCATATACTCATAAACGCACTTCTTCAATACACTCATATGTACTACCATCTAAAAAATAAGAGTCATATTCAACTAAATTTTTAATAACATTATTATTTACTGTAAAATAATAAATTTATCAAATTCATTAAATAAATTAAAGCTTAAATTTGCTGTAATTTTACAGTTGACGAGGACTCTTATTTCTTCGGTAGTTTCCTGTCAAACAAGACTAAACATGTTCAATTGAAGCCAGAGGTGACAAGAAAATTAGAACACTCATAAACATGAAAAATGCCATCAAACTTATAATTAAATGAAGTAACCAATTATGGAAATCATGCGCGTGTCTGCATGTATATATGTTTTAGTTCAGTTTTGAAAGATTTATGTCAGGAATTCATCAGTTTTTATTTGAAAATGACCAAGCAAACAGTATTCAAACTTTTGTTGTATCGGTGGTAATAAAACATTTTCTTTACACCCTTCTGTAACTTTTGCTATCGTTATAATTTATAAGTAATTGTCTTATCATGTTTGCTTGTAATTATTGGATTGGTCTATACTAAGCTTGACAAAAATTAAAAACCAAAATAATTTGTCTTCAAACAGCAAAACAGTTCGTGATGGCCATTAAACGAGATTTAATTATGTTTTTATCCTATTTTGGGCGCGTCTTAAAACATCAGATACTGCCTATGCCTTAAATCATTTTGTAAATAATTTATCTGTCTAATAAGGCAATTAATTATGAAAGAAATTATTTTTATTACATTTTTAGTAATTAAATAAAAGAAAAATCTTTGACAACATAATCAGCCTCTTTGTATTTTGATAACATTATTTTTTTTGTTTTGGACAGTAGTCAAAAAGTTGAGATGGGCGTTAACTGAAAGGTTTTTGCCCTTAGGGCTATTTAAAAATCATTATTTGCACCTCTTTATTTCAAATAAGGTTTACATATTTATACTTTGCTATATATTTTTGTTTATATTATACTGTAATCATATATTAGTCATATAGACTATCCTAAGTTAGTTAATATGATGATGACAATTTTGACTAGCTTATAAGAAAAAAACAGTCAGGAGACTAATATTTGACTTATATTTTTTTGGAAACTTAGTCAATATGACTGATTTATGGCATAACTTAGTCATAATAACTAACCTTAACTAGTCATGTTGACTATTTTACAGATTAAAAACTAGTCTGAGGTTAGTCTACCTCCCTAGATTTTGCATGTGCTTAATATTATTGGTGAATGAACCCCACAAGAAACTATTGCTCAAATTAGATGTCTGTGGTATCAGAGGGAAGTTACTAGCATATATACAATCTTACTTACATAATAGAGTACAAAGAGTTACAGTTTTGGGTGAATCATCAACCTGGGTGAACGTTAAGAGTGGTGTACCGCAAGTTTCTGACCTAGGACCAAATCTGGTCCTTGTTTACATAAACGGCATCAAAGATGATTTGCCGCAGAGTAAATAAATCAATTGCACCTGATATGTTACAGAGCGATATGTATAAGCTAAATGTATGGGCTAAGAGATGGGGAATGCATTTCAATGCAAACAAATACAAAGTAATACACATAGGGAGACGTAACCCACATCACGAATATTACATGAAAGAAGGTGGAGACAGACTAGCACTTTAAGATGTGGACAGTGAAAAGGACTTAGGGATTAAAGTATGCAATAATCTGAAATGGACAGAGCAATGCAAAATAGCAGTAGGAAGAGCTACTGGAGCAATGAGGAAACTAAAGAATGCCTTCAAATACATGTCGAAAGAGATTTTTATTAAAGCCTATCCTTCGTATGTAAGATCACACATGGAATTCGCTGTTCAGGCATGAAGTCCTTATTTAGCAAAAGACGTGGGTTTACTTGAAGCAGTTCAAAGAAGAGCCACTAAACTGTGATAGGTTAAGAGAACTGAAGCTCTATTCCCTGCATAGACCTCATCGAAATGTTTAAGATAGTGAAAGAATTAAGTTTGAAGACATGTTTAGACCAAGGGGACATAGGTATACAGTTTTTAAGCCGCGGCTTAGAGGTAGGACCAGGGCCGTTTTTTTCTCGAATAGAGTTATCAATTATTGGAATTCACTTGATAAAAGTGCAGTAGCTCGTCAGGAAGTGTAGAAACTTTCAAAAAAAGATTGGATAATGTATAAAATAGGACTGGATATAGATACATGACTAGGGAAACCTAATGACTAACCCATTAAGTTATAAATGTAATATATATAGGATATATTTATTTAAATTACTTATCTGTATAGCAAATACAAAGCTAATAAAGGTATATAATCCCATTATGGTGAATACTTAAAAACATAATTTTACAAGCATAAGAATAAGCAATATTTAAAAACAGAATTACAGAGGCCTTTAAGTCATTAAAGTAAATATTTAAACATTACTATGTGAATTTATGTAAACACAATCCAACCTACTCTCATACGAATAGATCAGTAGATCGGTAACAAAAACTGACCTTAGATTTCTCATTGAAGAACTAAAAATTAAAAAATTTCTCTATGTTTATAGTACTTTATTGTTACTTCTTGCTAAAATTAATTACCATGTCTAAACTAGGATGATGCCCAAAATGTTTACAAACAGTATGGAATACATTTATAGAAGCCAGCTCAAATTAGATTTCCAAAAAAAATACTCTTACTGTATATATTTCACTTAAATTGGCAAGAATTTTTTTTTATATCGCAAATTGACATTTTCCTAGTTTAGACTAAAGGCGTGATCTCAACCGACTTTTTCCGCATCACTTTTCCGCGTTCAAATGCGTATTGTCAACGAGTTTTCAAAAATTTCCGCGTTCAAAACGTATCACGTTTTCAAATTGTATTCACAAGGAGTTAGAAACACATGATTATTCGCCGTAATTTCAGTACATTTTAGTACTAATCAACGTTTGAATCAAAAATTCAATCAAATTTTGAATATACCTAAACAAGTGAATCCATTTTCTGAAATAAGGCGAGCGGTCACTTTGCTTTTAGGTTTTCAGATTTCTCATGATTAAAACAGCCAGTGTATATTTATAAAGAATGATTTATTGCTTAAAACTAAACGAAAAACATTGTTTCACCAGTAGGCTATATAAAGAATCAACGTCACCGTTTTTATAGACATTTATAAACAGGGTGTTAAAAAAAAGTATTTTTCTCCAAGAAATAAAAACAAAGTTTGAGATGCATCAAATCACGAAGGTTGCTAAGTACAAAAATTTCAAGTAAAAGTACATTTTAATCTTAAATTCTGTTTTTGGCTACCTCCAAATAAAATAATTTGTATGATTGTTTTTTAAACACTTTTATCTTGGACTGTCAACCTTATTTTGGGATTTATAAACTTAATTCTTAAAGTGTTAACACTTACTCGCGAATTTTCACACAACATAAACTCGAGTGTTGATCTCACAGTAGGCCATGTTGAAACTGAAATCAGTAGTGTATCATAGTTGTTCCATTCAGATGAAATTCCTATTTTATTTAAAATGTTATAACTATTATAATAGTGTATTCTTTTTTTTAAATTATAGAAATGAACTT
>JARUHE010018805.1:0-16691 GCA_031471125.1 Archaeomysis grebnitzkii | reverse complement strand
GTTTATGGAAGTTCTCTGTAACTCTTAAAATAAAGTTGTTTTAACACTAATTGATTTTCAGGTGCAGACGATGACGAAGACAACGGAAAAATAAATCCTATATAGAGCTTTTTCCTAACAGAATGCTTGATAAAAACAAAATAGATATAATCATAATACAAGAATCCACCCATCCCCAAACCACAAAAAAAACTCGCTAACTACACACCACTACTAACAGACAGACCAGACAGACTTGGCGGAGGCCTAACCACATATATACACAATAACATCCCCTTCACCCCACAAGGGATATCCCCTAACATCAATACTAGAAAAACAGAACTACACATAACACAATACAAATTAATCCACATAGCAAACTTATTATTACTATTATTATTATTATTGTTTTGTCAATATTCTTGTTATCATTTTTTAATATTGGTGTTGTTAGTATTAATGGTTTAATGGTGTTGTTGTTCTTGTTTAATACTATTTTTGTTGTTATTACTATTATTGTTTGTCATTATTCTTGTCATCATTTTTTAATACTATTGTTATTATTTTTATTGTTTAATATTTTTGTTGTTATTACTATTATTATTATTGTTTGTCATTATTCTTGTCATCATTTTTTAATACTATTGTTATTATTTTTATTGTTCAATATTTTTGTTGTTATTACTATTATTATTATTGTTTATCGTTATTATTGTTATAATTGTTTATCATTGCTGTTGTTAGTATTATTGGTTTAATGGTGTTGTTATTATTGTTTAATACTATTATTGTTGTTTTTATTGTTCAATATTTTTATTGTTATTACTATTACTATTGTTGTTTGTCATTATTCTTGTTACCATTTTTCAGGGTGCTAATTTTAAAAATTAGAATTTAAAACAAAGAGGATTTTTTTTATAAAATTAAAAAATATTAACTAGTGTTTATTTCTATAGAACAATAATATTCTATGCAAGGAGGAGATTTAATGTGAAAATAATAATTTTCTTTGATAAATATAAAATTTAGCTTGTTGGTTATATTTTGTCATTTTGAAAGTTTTTAAATAAATTTGACTAAGGTGATAAGTATTACCCTACAGCTTAGGGTAATTTTTTGTAAATTTAACAACATTTTTGGTAACAATCGAAGGGTAATACCACAATTTCAATTTATGGATAGATTTCATTAGGCAAAACATAATTGTTTTTCTTATTATAATAGTACACTAATAACCAAGATATGAAAGGCATAAGTTAGAGTATTACTTCATCTGTCAAACTATGGAATATCTTTTAATATGCTCTACCAGAAAGGTAATTTTTTATTAGTAAACCAACCCTTTAATCTGGACAAATGATTATCTGCAAAATTATTCTTATTTTTCTTGAATTTATATAACATTTCAAATAAATTCATAAAACATACTTAATGAATTTACTGGACTAACACCAGGTTATCAGTATATGCTATTAACTATGTACTTCATATTGTTTTGAATAAATAGTTGATTTTTCTAAAAAAAAATTGTGAATCCTCCCAAGAGGTCAGGGAGGGTAGGCAGGCATATTGGTATATTGATAAACGATACAAAATTGACTGGACAGTAAGTTTAGTGACTGCTGTGGTAAAACATTGTTGATAAGATCATAAGCTGATAGCTAAATTAGTATAATTAATTCAGTGTTCACTAGCAAATAAAGTGCTAGCTATATAAATATACTAATAATCCACAAACCGGACGGTTCAAATGTCTCGCGATGAATCATTCAGTAACTTTAAAAAAAATCTCTAAAAATCTCAAATAAAAAATTGTGTTACAAAGTGAGAAAAGATCATTTTATCAACAATTCACCTTAAAGACTTTTTATGTGTATTTCATTTCCAATCCATTAATGCATAAATAAAAAAACATGGAAAAAAAAAATTTGTTAAAAATATTTTCAGTGTCCAAAAATATCAAATCACAAATGGTGTTACAAAGTGAGAAAATATCATCTTAAAAAAATCACCTTAGAGACTTTTCATGTGTACTTCATTTCCAATCCATTGATGCATAAATAAAAACATAATATTAAATAAAATAATTGTTGAAAATTTTTTATTGTCTAAAAATGTCGAATCAAAAATAGTGTTACAAAGTGAGAAAACATCATTTTAGAAAAAAATTCACCTTAGAGACTGTTTATGTGTACTTCATCTCCAATCCATTGATGCATAAATAAAAACAAATTATGAAAAAAAATTTGATGAAAAAATGTAGATAAAAAGTGAAAAAATCAAATAAAAATACCTAGTAACATATTAAAAGCCTATATGAAAAGAAATAACAATAGTATAGATGATATATAAGCATTCAAGTCATTGTCTAACGCCGACGACGACATTGGAGTTGCTACGCCTATGTAGAGCTTCGCTACGAACGCTAGACAAAAATCTACACTGATAGAAAATAGCACATGTATAGAAAAGGCGTAGAGGAACATTCTAAGTAATGTTGAGCGGTCTTGAGGCAGAGGTTGATATTTTGAGCAATTAAAAACTAGCTCAAATTAAAAATGCATTCCTGTTTTGTTTTTTATTTCACCCAAAAAATCCTTTTCTTTTGTAAAATGACTATTTTTACACATTAATATTTTTTCTAGTTAGATGTATTTCTTTAATTTTCCTTTTACACTGTCATAGGTTTCAAATTTTCAGTAAGACAACATTTTGGACATAAATATTTCTTTTTAAATCCATAAATTGCATTATACATAATATTTAACAATTTTTTAGTAATACCAATATTTCAAATCTTCGGTTTGACAAGACATTTTAGAATTTAAAAAAAAAATTCTACAGATTTTTCATCAAAAACAAATAACATAATAAACAATGTTAAACAATATGGTTCCAAGGATTTTTTATAGAATCAATATTTCTTTGGACAGCAAAAGTTCAAGTTTTTTGCGCTTTAGATTTTTTTCTTTGTAGATGCAAGGCAATACTATTTTATTCAACGTGTTCAAGATTTCATTAACTTTACAAAATTTCAGAATGCTGAAGTCAATTCGGCCATTATAAGATTAACTGACTGCGATAGGTTAAGCTAGTCTAGGTTAGAATTTATCTATGTGAGAAAGAGGTTAGGTTCTATTGTCAGAGCTAATATCGGCCGCCAATTCGAGATTTAAAAATAATACTCAAAATAGTAATAATTATTAGTGTTAATATGTTCAGCAATGATTTACAATGTTAAAAATAATGATATTTCATAAAAACTGTTTCCTGGAGTTTTTAAATTATGCTCCATTGAGAACCTAATAGGGCCATTGTTAAAGAAGTCATAAAATAGTAATACCCTGTTAATTGTTTTTAAATAACTCCAAACAGTATAGTCCAAAAAGTGTGATCAGTTAAATCAACCCTTATTGAATTAATAGACTTTCAATTCTCTGGTTAGATAAGAGGCGGTTGAAAGCACATTTTTTCAATTTACATATAATTCTGATCAATGTTGTCCAAACTTATTTTGACAAAATGAATACTTAATGAAACTACTCCCCAGAAATGTTCTTGGAAACCCATCTCTAAGCTGGTCTTAAGTAAAAACCGGAGCCTATTCTAGCGTACCCGTAAGAAATGAGATTGTTTCAAGATCTTTATGAACTTAAAAAACCCTAAATTGTAAATTTTTAAGGAACTTTTATAAAACCGTTCACCAACGAATGTTCTTTTTAGGTAATACACAAATGTCTCGCAATCATTAATTCAGTAATTTTATCAAACCTATTTTACCAAAAACATTGAAAAAGGGTTTCCAAATTGAGAAAGCATAATTTAATGAAAAATTCAACTTACAAACTATTTTTCTACAGTTCATTTCCAATCTATTTGTTGTGAATAACTCAAAAAAAAGATTGTTTTCATTTCAACCAAAAATTCAATAAACTTTTGCTGAAAATAGCTTCTTCATAAATTATTTTATGGCTAAAATTGATAATTTGAAAAAAATATTTGTGACTATATGCCAAATGAGCATACTCAAGAAATTTTATTCAGCACAATTTTCTGTAACTCTTTAATAAAAAAAAAACTTTTAGAGTTAAAATATTTGTTTTTGGCAATAACTTCATAAGTGTAGGTTTTTGAAAAAAAATACTCTTTACAGTGTTCATAAGATGTTTCAACAAAATTTTATGTATTCAAATAAAAACTTTAAATTTTGGCTCAAAAATAATGGAAATCTATTAGTACTCAACAGCTATATTTGAAGAGTTACAGATAACTTTCATTAACAAAAGTTGTTTATCTAATCCTCCCAGCTAATTTTGTCGCAATCTTTTTTTGTAAAAAACTATGTTCATAGAGTTATAGCAGAAAAACTATTATTTTAACTCTGAAAACGTTAATTAAAAAAATATTGTTGACAAAATTCGTTTGGAGGTTAGAACAAACAATTTTTATTAAATACAATTCTCTGTAACTCTTCAAACAAAGCTGTCTAATGCTAATGTATTTCCGGATGGAGGGGACATCGACACTAACGACGAAGACGCCCGACGGAAAACTAAAACTTATATAGAGCTTTCATCTTACTCAAAAAAATGAAAGGTATATGCATAAAAAAAATTATTTCTTAAATAATTTTCTTTATAAAATTTAAATTTATTGGAAAAACTATGTTTTTTAGGTGTAACATTTTTCAAACTAGACTAAAGACTTGTTTTTTTTATAACAATGACCCTTTAATTTAAACGAAACATATATGCTATGCAAAAAATGTGATTGTATTTATAACCTTTATTTCTTGCCTTCAAAAAAGGACATTTCAGTAATACAAATATGACTGCCATCTTACATAGTCTATATTATATTTAAAAAACCCTCAATTTTTTTTATACCAGCCGAGGTTTCGGCTTCGGCAAAATTCTGGCTTCGATACACCACCAATCACTCATTACATTAACACAAACAAATTACAATTTAAAAGACCGTAAAACCAATGTGAATGATTCATGATAACGTCACCTGAGATTGCCGTAGACATTGGCACTATTTTATTGAGCAAACACTTACAATATTCAGTGAGTATACTCGTTTTTATATGGCTTTTTCCTAAATGTTTTATTGAGCAAACACTCACAATATTCAGTGATTATACTATTATTTATATGAGTATCCTATGTATTTTATTGAACAAACGCTCTCAATATTCAGTGATTACTCGTTTTTATATGGGTTTATCCTATATGTTTGATTGAACAAACACTCAATAATAATCAGTGATTATACTATTATATATACGAGTATCCTATGTGTTGGATTGGAAAAACACTCCCAATATTTAGTGATTACTCATTTTTGTACGGGTTTATCCTATGTGTTTGATTCAGTAAGTATACTAGTTTTAAATGTTCAGTACAATGATATACATCAAAACCTAGAGTATCTTATAAATTTGGCTTCAAATACTGAAAAACAATTACGTTTCAAAATTATTATGGACTGCAAAACTTACAAGATAAAAACTATGAAGAAATCTTTCAACTCTTAAGTGTCCGAAGAAACATCGACCTAGAAAGGTCTTTGCCATGGCTAGGTTTTTCAGTCAATAAATTATCCACAATGTCATCGATGCGGTCTTGCCATGGAAACAAATAGACCGAATGAATGGTAAGCCTTGGGCTACAATAATGGGGAGAGTCTCTAAGAAGAAATGTAGCCTATATCTCATCTTGTTGAGTATTGAATAAGTATTATAAACGAGCATGCATACCATTTTCAAGCCAAACTGTTTTGCAAAGACTTGCCTTAGCGTAGTACTATTTCTTATCAAGTTTATCAGAGTTGAAAAGTTTTTATTATGAAATGAGGAAGTCCTCCATGCGAATTCGTATAAATTGTCAACAGAAAACACAATCAAATAATTCTTACTTGCCGGTAAAAATGACTTCAATGAAGTGACAATTTTGCACTAACGTTTCATTTGAAATAGAATTTGATGCTTCAAGCAAATGGCTTGTGTGCATTCGAAGATAAAAGGGAGCAGCCGAGTGCAAGCAGAAGGTTTGCATTCAACAAGTGTTCCATTCCATGCTAAGGAGATTCAACAGATTAGGATGAAATGTTTGCGAATTCTAGATTACGTCGGGGATTAAGTGTCAGGGTTTAATTAAACAAAATAATTCGGCAGCAACCAGGGTTTGCTCTCCATGCCATACAATTAGAAGCAAAATCAATTTGGAATAGTTTTTACTCCATAAAATTGTAATAAAAAGAAAAATTTTACTATTTTGTTTGAGATAATAATTCAGTTATTTCTAAAACTAATATAAATTACAATTTCCTTTTTCAAACCAGATACGATGGATTCGTAATTATTATAAAATATTATCCACAATCACAGAAAATTGAATGATTATATAAATAAAATTGCTTATGCCTGACAGTGGACTATGATACGAAAATACTAGCCTGACCCACCTATACAAAATAATAAGATAAATTCAATTTTCAAGAAAAATGGACTACATTTTCAAACAGCAAATTACATGTTGTCGATCCCACTTCATCCTCTAAATCATTGATCAATATATACACACTCCTGTAAGTCTTGAAAACTGTAAACTCCAATTTACACGGAGCAACATTTCAATGAACAAATGGTCATGCTAATGAAAAATACATGTTAAAAATTAACTGTTCATATAAGGCAACTTTGATTTTAAATTTATACAAATCAGAAAAACAATTTCTTGTCACATTTACAACAGCAACGAAAGTTTCTATAAAGCACATGGGCGAAGAAGGAACCTCGACGGGGGCAAAGGGGTGCCCCAGAGAAAGAGGAAGTAAGGCCTTCCTGTGGAGATCATATATGTCACATCACTCATATTTTAATATTTAGGAACATATTTAAATTACATTTTGAACTTCTTTCCACGTTGATTAATTGGTAAAAAAAATAAAAAATGTTGAATTACAGTTC
This sequence comes from Archaeomysis grebnitzkii, assembly GCA_031471125.1. Taxonomy (NCBI): domain Eukaryota; kingdom Metazoa; phylum Arthropoda; class Malacostraca; order Mysida; family Mysidae; genus Archaeomysis; species Archaeomysis grebnitzkii. Next base: position 9,736 of record JARUHE010018805.1, on the reverse strand, counting down.
AATAAACTATACAAAATAAAGAAAGTTAGAACTATGAAGCAAAATTATTATAATTATTGCCATACAACTACTGCATAATTACTGTTTTTATGCTAAACTAGGCAACAACTGAAAGGCGTTGAAAGCTCCCAAAAATTATTTTCGAACAGTCGACAGGTCCTAAAGTTTATGATTAATGTTCCAAGAATCAGATTCTTGGGTCATGATTGAACGCAAACATAAATTCAATTATAAACAAGATTTAAAACATTGGAGTCATTTTTCATGCTGGTCAATTTTTATCTATTGCCAGTAATTACTTTGCGTAGCAAATAACATTCATGGCTACTCATTTCACTGAAACTAATTTTGAAGAAGTCCAATGTCTCCTTCATGGTGAAAAAAAGATTAAAAGAGAAAGAAAAAAGGCTTGGCTGAATTTGGGCGATATTTTCCCAAGAATTTAAAACTCGGGTTTCCTGTACTTGTCTGAAATAAATCTTTTTTACTAGGGCTACATGTCATGTTTGATGTTTTTTTTAATTCAGCTACTTTTTACAATCTCACAACAATTAATAAAAGCAAAGTGTAATTTATTTAATTTAGTATTACTCAACCTAATTAGGTCAACCTGCCTGATATGTACTGCGTTTTCAAAAATTGGGGGACTTTAGTTTCACAATAATAAATAGAAAGAAGCTAAATGTAATGTATTTACTTTACTATTACTTAACCTAATTAACTCAACCAGCCTTATATATAAATTGTTATTTCAGCACGCCAACATTTGTTCTTAAAAAGAACTTAGGGTAATTAAAACGAAAATATGAAACTGTATTTTGGTCAAGTTTCCCTGACACTTTAAAAAGTAATAGCAAGAATTTAACAAAAGCAAACTTGTTGGTTTTTGTGAAAACAAATATTTAAAAACAAACTTTTAGGGGAGACGAATTTTTCAATGTGTTAATCCAAATGGAATTTGAATTAAAGACAGAATACAAAGATAAAAACTTACTTTTCTCCTTCAAAAACTGTAGATAAAAACACAATGATAAAGTCATTTGTAATGGTGGTATAATTTTCTATGTTGTATAAAAACCAAAAGGTTAAATTTTGAATTAACAACGCCAGCGACGTTCATATATGAAGTTAATTACTGCAATGAATAGCTTCTAATGATCCACATCAAGGGATTAGTTTGAATCTCCTTAAAAATAATAAAGGAATTTTTATAATTAATTTCCAGCTTAATTTCATTCAATCGTGGCTTGCATAATTATTACTTCAATGTTTCGAAAGTAATTTCCTTGAAAAAACTGGCCAGTTTTGTTATTTATTTTGTTAAATTAACATTTAGTTGCTTTGTTTGATACGTTTTGAATGAAGTCCAACAATAATAGTTTGTTGGTGAATTTCCGAAAGAACCAAATGATAAACATGAAAAGAAATGTGTTCTTTAATTATTTAAACAACCATGAGATAATGCCTTTTGGAAGGATGCCCAACTCGAGATGTTTAAAGAAATCTTGTAAATCAAGGGGCTGCGTTTTTCCAAAATACTTAATTGTAACATTTTTTTCACATTGCTCAAACATTTTCCACGACCTAGGAGTGAATGGGGGAGATCGATTGATATGAGAGCAGCATTGCCTGGGTACATGTTTTCATTAGTCATAGATCCGAAATGGACTTCGGGGATGTTTGTGGATTTTTTAGGATGAGAGCATTCGTCAGTTGTGCTTTCGGACAATGGATGACCATATTTAGCCCAAATATATATATAATTCACGCCCATATTAAGAATTTTTCAGTTGTAGATGTCCACGCCTACAATCACAACACGACATGGGCGTGTCTTGGATTGTTCACGCCCACTATCCACACCAGAAATCATTGCTTTTTCTACGCCCATAACAGCGTGAATTCCTTCTGTAGGCTTAACAATCGGTGGACCCGAGCTGATCAAACAATATGAGCGAGCAGCAGAAGAATTGGTGTGCATGCAGCAGCAGCGCTCATTTATATACACACACATACTAACAACACCCTTGGCTAGGCCAAACCACACTGTTTTAGGAGCCGAAACGTGATGGAACCGATTTCATAATAATTTCTCACTAAATTCTCTTCATTTCTAAATATTATTGTACAAACAAATGTGACACAGAGTTAAAAACATTTGAAAAAAATGAATCCACTGAAACTATGTTTTGCACAGTAATTTCCCGAGAGCGTGACTATGAAACATCCAACACTGATCACAGGCAACATAACACTGATCGGCCACTATTTCTAATGCGACTGTGCGAGCTAGTCCCGCGTACGCACTACAAACATATACACATACAGTCATCACAAACAATCCCCCACACACACTCTTTCTCTCTCTTTAACAACTCCACCCCTATCTAGCGGAATAACCCCCACATTCTCTCCTTCCCTCCATCTTCCTTACTAAATACACCCCAACCTCTGTGAACGTACATACACACCAATGCGTGTAAAGCAAAACATTAACTTTTTGAGAATGTGAAACATTTTGAAACTATGAACTTTTCTTAAATTAAATGAACATGATTTGTCATTTATGAATAATGTAAAAGAACATTGAAGAAATAAATATATAGCGCTACACAAGACAACCGCCATTATTATGTGATGACCCATTCATTAGATATACTTGAAATACTTTAAAAAGATAGATCTGTGAAATACACAGCAAAAATATATATGCGAGTAGTATTTTGCAACAGTAAACTGTATTTCGTACTATCAGAAGATAGTTTGGTTATTGTATAAAGTAAAGTAACGCATGCGCGCACACACTCTTACCACCATCTGGTGAAGACTAACTAATAGGGTGATTAAGGAATCTATGGTAGCCTTAAACATTATGACGATATATTCAATGGATTTTGCACACCAACAAAATTAAATTAATTTCATTACTCAACTGTTTTTATAAATAAGAATAATAGAAGAAATTATATAATGAGGTTGTTGAACTTGAAAACTTTTATCATTTTCATCTGTGGAAGGACATTTCTATTAATACGTTTCTTATTCAACCAAATGATGCAATCACAAGCCTTTCTATCTATATAAATAATTATTTCATTCATGCACAATTAGAAAAACTTTGTGGTTATTTTTATCACTCGACTAACTACCACATTGAGACATTCTTATAAAGGATACAATGTCTACTTCTTCAAAAGAACTGCATTTGTTTATAAATAATTATTTAATTCCATTCTTTCGTATTAATACTATTTTTCAGAGACAACAAACCATCGAACAGTGAAATTTTATTAATGACAAACGTGCAATTATGAAAATGGGTATTTGTGGATCGTGAGTGCAGCAAAGCTATTTATTCTTTACTCGTAACTATTATATTTTTTCTCCTATTTAATATCAACTTTTATTGTAGGATTCTTTATGATTTAATAAACACAAATATTTACATTTTAAATATTATTCCATCAATTCAAGAAAGCCCTCACCAACTAGAAGTTATTGATCAAATTTAAAACAATTATTTTAAATATTTAGCTTATTTTTATCTATTAAACCTATTTTATTTTTCAACTAGCAGGGCTAGCCACCGCACGTTGAGGCTTAGTTTTCAAAGTGTTTTAACAAGAAGGAAATTTTATGGCAAACAATTAAAGACTAATACAGCACTGAAAGATCAAAAGAGGTAGAAAACATGATCTAACACGTCTTTTGTATATACCTGCTCCTATTGGGCTAGCTATCCTTGTCGCCCCAATTACATTTTCAAACCTCGCTCCCCCACCCCTGAGAGGGTTATGATTTTATTAATCCTATGACCGTTCTGGGAACCATATGCATATTCATCCAACTAGCCATAGATGACCGGCAATATGGCGTGAAGGAAACAAACATTCTATCTTTTGGCTATAACTCTATAAATATTTATTGTAAAAGTATTAATGATAACATCGGTTGCATGGTCATTATACAAAAAAAAATTGTTCAACAAAATTTTCTATTTCTCCATAAAAAAAAACTTTTCTTCAATCAATATTTTTGTAACTCTTCAAACAAAAAACTTTAAACCTTTGCTCAAAAATTTTGTCGAGTTAAAAAATTATGTTTTTCCATAACTCCGTACATGTTAATTTTTGAAAAAGAAATATTCAAGACAAAATTAGCTGGTAGGTCAAAGAGAAACAACTTTTGTTTAGAAAGCTCTCTGTATCTCTTAAAATTAATGTTTTTTAACACTAATTGATTTTTAGGTGCAAACGACACCAACGACGGAAAAATAAAACCTATGTAGAGCTTTTACCTAAAAATCAGAACTGGATTGCTTCGTTTTCGAGTTTTGATACAAACACATGCCTTTTTATGTGTACAGATGAATGCCAACTTTAAACATTTACGAATTGTTTGTTGTCATTTCAATGATATTATTAACAAACAATGACATACAAACCATATTAACTGGTATGCTATAAGAGTTCTCAAACTCCCTACTTGTATAAGCAAATTCAGATATAACTAATTACAAAACAAACGAGTAAATACGCATTAGAAGCAGTGTTTTAATATTTAAAAAGTGTATAAATTTGTGTAATTGTTGAATACAATGAATGATATATATTATTATATTAACACTTTCATTTCATTAGTTTCTAATAAAATTATCTATATAAACCTTAAAAAACGAATTTGGCTAAGTCTAAAAACTCCTAAAATGTCTATTATTTAAAAAAATATAAAATTTTGGAAAACAAAACCTTTCAGGTATTCTATTTTATAATCTCCCGTTCTTTGATGTTTTAAATAACCTTCAAATAAAAATCTCCATTAACCATGCACTTCAACTTTCTTCTAAAACGTATGTTCTTTATTTTCATTTGAACAAACTTTTCTGTAAAACTATTTTTATTATTATTTTGAATCTAGTTATGTCCAAACCGCCATGCTGTTTAAATGTCGAACGCTTATTTATTTTCTAATGTACAATACAATTGCAAAATTTAAAAAAAAATTTAAATTATAAATTAAAACATTTTTTAATTCTAATTACATTGTATTTATACATGCATATTTATTGTTAAGCTCTGAATATTAAAAGCAAAAACATTTTTTTTAAAAAAGTAAAAACCAGAACCTTTTGTTGAATTTGAAATACTTCACAAGTTATTTTTCCTCATTAACCTTAAATAACCAAAAATCTTAAACTATCTAAAAAAAATTCTATTGTATTATATTGTAAGCATACAGAGTGTTCATTTCTGAAAACTTGATGCAAAAAATATTAAAAAACAAACAGGTTATCAAGAAAATAAAAACTTGGAACCTTTTGTTAAATGTGCAGACGACGACGAGGAAGGAAAAGTAACACCATGTTTTAACTTCGTTTGACAAAATTTAGGTAGAGTCCACAACCTTCCACCGCCCCCAACAACACCAATCAAACAACTTAATAAGTCAAAATCATAAAGGTATGGTTCCAATTAACTATTTTTTTTATTGTTAATCTTGAAAAACATTTATTTTAAAACAAAACATTGAAGTCATTTTTTCAAAAATTAACGATCCACCGCTTTTTTTAATCTTTATTTTATTTAACTGTACAGAAAAATTAGGAACCACTAATTTTACTAGGCAGTTCACAGGTTTTGGTGCAACCATTTGTTAGCTATAATTAAAATGATTAAATATTCGTAAAAGTATATTTAGGATAAGCCTACCAAATTGTCAATTTTCGTTTGAAGTTCGACACTTTAAATGTTAATTATTTAATGCTTTTTATAATTTATAATAATGATTAATTGTGCGTTTTCAATTTCTTTTTTTGTTTCCCACAAATTAAACTATAATTAAAAATAAAAAACTATAAATAATTAACATTTAAAGTGTCGAACTTCAAACGAATTAAAAATAAAAAACTATAAATAATTAACATTTAAAGTGTCGAACTTCAAACGAAAAAAGGACGAATTTGGTAGGCATACTTTACCTCAGGCTATACAAATAAACAATGTAATGTGCATTGTATTTTTTAGCCGGGGTATCAATAATGAGTAGTTTTTCTTATTATTCAATTTTGTTTTTCAGAAGCCAAACTTTTAAAGAATGACACCCTGTTTTCAGCTTAGCGAAACTAAACACATTTTTTGACCATTTTTATGGGCGTGTGAACAAAGTGAGCGAAAGCTTTACGTGTGGCTTGATTTTTGTTGTTGTAGTGCTCGTCATCTGGTTTAAGTTTTGTTTTTGTTTTAGGTTTTAGATCAATGTTTGTTTATAATTAAATGTAAGGTTTATATCTAATTATTCTGCGTATAAAGTTTGTATTTCTAAATATTATTTTTTTTTAAAGATAATATTTTCAGGTGTTTTATTTTGTAATACGGCAATATTAATTTTTTCACATATGCTTTGTTAGGGAATATCCCGCTTGTCTTACAAATAAGTTTTTTTAGCATGTAGATAATTGCATAATTACTAAAATAAAGTCACTTATATTTTTGCATTTGTTCGATTTGAACAGTATTTTGCTTCTATATTGCTAATTTAGTTATTCAATTCAACTCAAACTTGAGAATCAATCCATTTATTTATTGCAAAATGACTATCTTTTAGATTTCAGTTATTTATCTACCGCCAAAAATTAATATTATTATTTATTTATTCTATGTCCATTATGAGTATTATATTTAAATTTCTTAGGTTTAGTTAATTTATCTCCAAATGTTTGTCTGTTTATTACACTTAATATATTTATTTCTTACGATTGGAACTCATGCCTTAAATAATATGTTTAAATCATACATTTAAAGTAAATTAAATCGGGAGGAAAGTTGGCTGATATTTCTGTTAGAGTTAGCGCCTTCGTGAGCTACAATATTTGAAATAAATTCTTTCAAATACACAGGATGCTTTGATACTTCAAGAAAGTATAAATTATTGCCTTAAGAAGAGCTGAATTAATCATTAATCTTTAATCTAGAATCAACTTGCATCTAGAAACATTCCACGTCCAGTAATGGGATCTCAGCTAGGATAACCTGCATCCGAAGTCGAGCCATGAACAAGCTCGAAGTCTTCAATTACTAAAGAACAAATTTTAGTAAAGACGAAAACCTCAACTGAGGTGTCCCACAACTTTCTTGTGAAGGAAATCAATGAAGGAAGTTTCAAGCCAAACTTCAAAAAAATCATTGTATTATTTATTGTTTTAAAAAAGCTGTTAACCCTTATAAAAATTATATATTTTTCACATAAAACTGTCTAAACAAAAGCTTCGATCAATCACCAAGAGGTCCCAAAGAACTCAACGCCAACAAATCCAAAAGTGCTCACACAGTGGACTACTTCATATGTCCCCAGCGCTTCAAGCATCCAAAAGCTTTCCCCTAACTATGACAAACCTTTAGGTTATCTTTGTTTACCCAGATGGCCACTCTGTTAAAAATAAAACAATATGGAGTGTCCTTCCAAATGAAAATTTCTGGAAGGAATGTCACCTCAGTCCTTTGTTTTCAAGGTGTGACGTCCCGTGACGAATCAGCTCATTGTCGGTTCAGATGTAATGGGAATTTAATTGCTTCACGCTGCTTCAGACTTGTCCAAAGTTTCCTCTCATTCTTAATTTCCAAAAATATAGTTTTTAACCATAAATTGACAGCCCCTGTCAACTTTTCATCAGCAAAACAGTTGCAAATTGTAATAGCCGTAAACACAATCTTTAGACAATCTTTACTGTTATATAGACTAATTAAAGAAAACAATATCAACTTGAGTTATAGCTCATTAATGTAATAATCTAATTAAAGCTTGTTGAAACCCAACGAACGTTGGCAATGATATATTAGTTTTGCTCTCCTTTTAATTTATGTAAATAATCAATAGACAAGATTTTTATAAAGTTTTAAAGTAATTATCAAAGGAGAACAAAATAATTTTATATAAGTAAACGTCTGTCAAGGAGTATCTCGTGCGCCGTTCCCTTTGTATTATAAGATGTATATAAACTATAAATTATCAAAGTGATCATAATGAACTATTAGTTAATTCTATAAAAAGTAATACTTGCTATAATATTAATTAACATTTTTAGTCTATAAATTAATTATTACATTAATTAATTGCTATTATATTCTATAACATAACTATCCAATATAGTAATTCTGATATCCTCTTATAAAATTATAATTTACTTATATGCTTCGCATATTCTATTATCACATGTTTCATTCTTTAATTAGCCAAGCTAAGTATTTGCTCATTCCTACAATATTACAATTTAACTTTAGATTAGGAGAAATCTCCTAAATATTCTGAAAGTTGAATGTAAAAGCAAAACATAATTTCTAATTTACTTTAGCCTACAGTAAATTTCCTATTTTCTAGAAAATGGGAACGGCATTCATAATTACGCCCAGAGATATTCTAAATAAGAATGAACATTCTTAGATGATTAATGTATTAAATTACTATGTTTATACATAAGGATAAAATGATGAATAATTGTTTTAATAATTTATTAACGTCAATCACCCAAAAGGGAACGAATTATGGTTTGATAACTCAATCAAATAAAATGTCTTTTCTTCATCCTCTCCCATGTGTTAACCCATAAAAAAGGGTTCCATAAAACTGATCAAGTCAGTTATCAAAAAATCTTAAAATACAAACACGTTTGTGTATTGTATTCATATGTATATAACTCATTCATACTATTAATTTTAGTGTTTTTTTTATACATTAATTTATATGAGTTGGTACAGTTACTTTAAAAATTACTTGTTTAAAAAAATGAATCATAATTGAAGTCAGTAAAACTAGACAAAATGTAAGTCAATATTGTGACAGACAGCATCATTAGCCGATGATTAATGAGCCATAGCGAATGCTCAAACGCCTCTGAAAGCATGAACTCTATTGTTCTAACATTCGGAAAGTAATTACTGTCGCACCTGTTTACACAAGAACTAGTCTATCCGCAGTGCATTTTCTGTGCACCATTTGATGACACCAAATATGCAGACTCTGTCCTCACTAAATTTTTCTATTACAATCATTTGGGTTCCAGGTCATTCGGGCATTCTGGGGAATGAGAGAGCCGAGCTGCTTGCTAAGAATATGTACTCAACAATCCTGAAATAATGGTGGTCCATAAGTCTGTGATCGAGTGGCGTTTTTGGATTAGGATACTGTGCAATAAGTTATGGCATGATGAGTGGTCCCTCGGCAGGTCTTGTTTGCGTGACATCAAAGATGTCCCTGTTTCGTTGCTTTCATCTTCTCGAAAAAGTAGGCGGAAGAGGTAATTCTATCTCATTTACACTTGAACTGTACTTTCCTATCCATTAATCATTAAACAGGAAGATCGTGAGGTATGTCCGCTCTGTGCTGTTGGCTTGAAACCTAGACATATTCTTGTGGAATGTCCGAGGTATGCTCGTGACAGAATGGTTTTGAGCTCTGGGAGGAGTTTTTGAGATTACAATTGCCTGCGAGGTTTCAAAGGTCAAGCATCTGATAACTGATTCTAGGGTAATTTGCTATGTAGAATTCAAAAATCACACTCAGTTTGTTCAATCAGGTCACGTTTTTGAGATACGAGGCGGTAAAAAAAATTGAAAACGTCACTTATACGTCATTCCCTGATAAAATTGCTGTTAAAATGAATAAAAGTTTGACCTTTCGATCATGTAGTCTGTATGTTCGTATGTACATGTCTTGCTGCCATTCCAATTAAAACATCAACCCA
>JARUHE010018694.1:0-16695 GCA_031471125.1 Archaeomysis grebnitzkii | reverse complement strand
AAGTTTAGCATTATCGTGACCCACCAAACAAAACCTAAACTGACTTTGCTCCTCAAATAGTTTTTGGTGGCCAAAAACACCTATTAGAACCAATACACTAATTAAAACCAGTACATTTGGTACGCATGTCAATTTTAAAAACAATTGAAACGCCTGTGATAAGCTTCAATAACAGGTTATAACTACTTTTGTATCGTTTTGTTTTATTAATTTTTGTCAAGGATGATCATATTCACCTCATATTTCACTACTTTGCAACTATTTGCCATGTAGTTTTGAAAATAAATGCCTATGTGAAGGTACCAGTTCCGTTCAACTTTGATCTAAATAAATAAACAGGAGTAACTATAGAAACTCAAAAATCATAATTTAACTTCGCCTACTCGTTTGTAGAATATGTACATAAAAGTCATTAAGGCATGTACCAGAATGCTTAATTTCAGGTAAAAATGTTCCCCTACAAAAACCTAGGCCCAAGCACCAACAAGAATCGGTATACAACAGTCAGATGTAAGATTCACATTCTAAATATATTACAGGTTATATTTACTATATTAATTTTTTTCATTAACCCCACATAGGGGCAACCCATATTTCAATGAATTGAAGCTTTTGCAATGCAGGCCAATATTTTAGGCTGCCACATTGTCTAAGAGGACTATTAGCTATTAGCTTGCATCAAAAATTTGAAAGAGCTACAGTAATATATTCAAACTTACTAACCTCTAAATAGCTTACTTACGTTTTTATTAACAATTTCATAAACATAACAAGATTGTTGATATGTGCAAATATTTTACAAATGTTCAAATTAAAAAAACATCGAAAAATACGATCGACGACGAAGAAAGAAAATATTTTAATGGATCTGTGGTCTAGTTAAAAAGACTGAAAATATGAACAGTGCATCGATGAAGAAAGAAAATGTTCCATTCTATTACTTCATATGTGGCTACTTGCACTATTATTTTTCAAATGTAAGTATTTTTAAAGAAAAGTTATGAAAGATTGTTCATGTATGATGAAAATAAAATTGTATACTAATTGTTGATAGTTTAGCTAATTTGTGTGTGAAAGGTCTTTTTTAGTCCTCGGGAAATATTTTTACCCAGCCATAAGTTTGAAATATCTTTTTAAAGTTTTTCTGTCGTACATTTATTTTCTGGATTATTTGTACATAACAATGATTGCACTTTGCAAACATTTTAAATCAAATCACTTGACAGATTATGATGTTAATGACAATTCAATTGCCGATTCCTGGCCCCATTTTTGTCCAAATGTGGGACTTCATAAAGTCATTTGAAATGTTGATTTGTTCGCACTTGGACGTGAAATCCGTGAATAAAAATGTAGCTATGTTTTTAATGATATTTGTTCGACATGAAATTACAAAAGTGACAATTGATGAATTATATTAGTGTCTTGTGATTAATGATTGGTGTTTAATTAGATTAAAATATTTTGAAATATGTGATATTATAGCCGTGTTTCTAATGCTAACAGTTTGCAAACAGTTCGTAAATTTTGAAAATTTATGATGTCATAGGTGTTTCTGACTCCCGAACTGTTTCAAAACAGTTTACGAACTGTTTCATCAAAAAAGCAAATTTATTTGAGTTTGTTTATATAAACAGCTGATATTTATTTCAAACTGTTTCTTCGTCCCTGAAACTGTTTCAAAAACAGTGCCTAAAGTTTTTTTGATTTTGCCGGTTTTACAGCCTGTTTGACAGAATGCCACAAAGTATTTTTCAATTTTAAAGTGTACGTTTTTTTTATTTAAGTTTTTATTGTATAAAAAATAAATATATTTCACATAAGATAATTCAGATAGATGCTTGGCAGATTTAGAAATGAAATTAACGGTGGTAGTTTTTGTCACCAAAAAAGTTGAACACTACTATCTGCCCTTTAAAGCTCTTACAGCCCAGACCATTATGCTTGCTGCAATAACATACAACTTAACCGTAACCATACATGGATCAACAAAATCACAATTGAGGTAGCTTACATTCAAATAACAAGCCGTTTACCTCACTTGTACTATTGTTGATCTATATGTACTAACACGGAGTACATGAGATGCGTAAACCAGGACAAAGACCACGATCAGCAGATGGAGAGGTGATTAAGTGTGTGGATAGCTTTAACTACCCGGGATCAACAATAGCAGAAAATGGCGGTGAGGAAGTAGAAGTTGTAAGAAAGATCCAGACGGGTTGGAGGAACTGGAGTGCTGTGTGATAGGAGAATGCCGGTGAAATTTAAAGGGAAGGTCTTCGAGACAGTAGTGCTACCAGCTATGACGCATGGCATGGGGCGTACACAACTCAAGAAAGTGAATGGATGTGGTTGAAATGAAGATGCCGAGGTGGATGTCTGGAGTGACGAGAAGAGATAGAATACGTAACACGCAGATAAGAGGAACTGTTAAAGAAATTACAGGAGGCCGTATTGATATGGTAGGGTCACATATTAAGAGGAGACGAGGGCGATAGATGTGGAAGTGCAGTGGCGTAGAGGAATAAGAAGACCCATCACCAGGTGGAAAGATTGTACAGCATCGGATATGAAAGAGAAACAATTGGATGTGGAGTCGATCCAAAATAGAAATGATTGGCGACGACTCATTAAAAGCAGAAACCTCATATATTAAATGGAATAATAAGCTGAAGAAGATATGTACTAAACTTAAAAATAAATGCTTTCATCAATGGAAAAATGATAGAAAATTATTAAATCAGTTAAATGTGGATTTCTGTGTTCGGGTTTAAATATTTTACAAGAAGCAAAATAAATTAAATTAAACTCTTACTTCTTAGACATATAAACTATTTACCCGTTTGTATTTGCTGTTTAATCATGTTTTCCTTCTAACAGGTATATCACTGTAGACTCGTAGACCATATTTTATTAGAAAATATAAGGGTAATATAAATAACTTCAAAAGAATAACATTTTATTTATAAGCTAGTTACATTTTAGTAAGCTGTAATAGCTACACATGTACAAATATATATTCATATTTCAGTTTTAAAAATTCGCATTTCATTACTTTTCAATAGTGAAAATGTTTTTCTCTATTTAATCATATAATAAAATAAATATACTTAATTTCTTATGGTTCATTTTTTAAGATTTATCAAGTGCATCTGGCTACACAATATCAAAAAATGTCAACTTTAACCACAAAACTAAACTATATTGTCAATTAAATATATTTTAAACTCTCTCAGGAAATCTTACAACTCATTAAAGAATGGTCCACATATTATGTTGAAGATATAGTTAATAAAAACGGCGCATTGTCAACCTTAAGCAATTATGAAACATGAAGAAAGAACTCCTGTGATCTGAATATTTTGGTTCTATTCTTATAATTTCTAAATATATAGAGTATGTTGAAGACTTGAAATTATTATTTTAACATGATCAACATTTAAGGATTGTGAAAACCTTGCATTAGAAATTTCTATTTGGCATGTTAAACAATTAAAACTATATATATAGCATTCCACTTTATATCTCAAACCAATACATTTCAAAATGTCGTTACTAGAAATTTCAATTTATGTGATATTTAGAACTATTCCAGACTTAACAAAGTAGATTTGATAGATGTTTCTGTAAGTAGATCTGTTGAAAACAGAATTGATAAATTTGAAATATTTGTGAGCAAACTTTAATAACATAAAAGTAATCACATATGAATTATAAAACTAAAATTGAACTGTCAAGTTAAATAACATTTTATTATTAGTCTTGGTTTAATTTGCTTGTTCAAGCCATTCAATATTATTTATCTTGGTAAATCTTAAAGAAAAATGTATTCATTTAACTAGTAATAATCTATTTTTGTGAATATACCTAAACTAAAAAAAATAAGGCCAAAATAAAAAAAATAATCAAAACTTTTATTAAACAAATTAAATATTACAGATTTTGAACATTTTTCAAACATTTTGTTTATTAAAAAATATTTCTAGTGGTAAATTTAAAAAGTCAAAATTTAGAAGTTTATTTAGTTTAAAATTAGTTGTGTATACATTAATCAATGATTAGAAATTTATTTTAAACAATTTAAACTCATTGGATTACTTTTATCAAAGAAAAAATTTAGAATCATGTTGATCTACTCTAGACACCAATTGATTCCCATTTTCAGTTTTCATATACCAAAGTTTGCTCTTGTTTTATAGAATATGATGATAGCATGTACCAAATAAAGCCAATGTTAATATTTCCAATTAAAAGCACATGATATTATATACATTGTTTAAAGACTATCTAACCCCCTTCATTGTAGATAATGTATTTCTACCTTGGCATCTGTTTAACCAAAAGCTAACTAAACATTAAAGACGATCTTTTGTTAATTATTTCAAATGAATTAGTATTATTGGCTATACCATACACACACACACGCACACACATATATATATATATATACAAAACATTTAAATCAACATAAATTTAATATGTAGAAGAAAACAGTGTTCAACAATACTTTAATAACTAAATGTATTTTGCCAGTAAAATTACGATATATTTTCTAAACATTAAATTTTGGGTGGAAATGTTCCCTAATTACTGAACATTTTAGGAATACTCTAACATCGACATTTTTATTTAAAATTTTTCTGCAAACAAAAAACCTTTATTTTGCAAAATTACATTTTTAAATAAAACTCAACATTGTGTCATTAAATAATGTCACCAAAAGCAGACTTTCCAAATTTGTAAATGAAATAGGTTTTCTTTAGTGAACAAATACATATTTACTAACTATGAAAAATGTGTTATGCACTTCATGATGATGTCTGCTTCATAATCCTGGATGGCAAATGCATATCAATGTATTCTATAAGCCCTAGAACAAAGTTTATATTAAAAAAAACACTTTTCACAAAAGTAAACCACAGCCAAAAAAATAAACCAACATTTTGAACGATTGTAAATAATTTTTTGTATGGCACTAAATCTTGAATACAATTCCTAAAGAGATCTGACAGAAACAAAATATGAAACCGAAGACGGTGTAAAAGTGTTTTTAAATAAGGTTATTAATAATATTTGGGTTACAAAGAAAATTTTCTTGGATGTTCCCACAGAAGAATAATTAGTATTGATATTAATGGGTCACGCTTGAAATTTATTTTTAACATATCCTATTCTTCCTAAATAAAAACTTTTTTGTTCACTTTTTTAAAGCAGTTAAATGATGTACAACAGTGTAGGCTGACCTTTAGAACAATCGCACCTAATTTGTCAATAACCAAAAAATGTGTATCTCAAGACCAGAATTATGAGATGCTGATCATGTTGTTGGTAAAGCCAAAATTTTTTGCCCAAAAAAGAAATTTAAACTGAAAAAATCAAATTTTATTAAAATAGTTCATATTCTTCTTTGATTGCTGGTTAATCATTGTCTTAGAAATACTGAATTACATTTATAATTGATTTGGATAAGTTATGCTGTTTCAAATAAAAAGAAAATAAAATGCCAAGTAATTTGAATAACTTTTGAATTTTAGTTCTATAGTTCATTAAATATGAAAAATATTTAGAACTATGATATCTGTAGGACTGAATGGTCAAATTAGATTCAACTCATTTTAATAACTTAACAACTTTTGATATAAATTACAAACAACATATGCAATATAGACAAGTACTTCAAGAACAATTAAGAATTTTGCTTTATTTTGTGTATATTTAACAGATGCTAACATACACAGATTTAATGTATGTATATATATATTCATAAAATACAAATTGATAAACTATTTATATATTTTTCTTTCTTAAACTCATTTATAAACCATATTTCATTTTATTATAAAACTTTAAAGCAATACAAAAAAGCAATTAATAAGAATGGAGCGCTATATGCAAACGTAACATAACTTGTGTAAAAATTAATATAATTTATATTACTTTTGCACACAGCTCAACAAGTTTAAATGTTGATATCATTTCCAAAACATTTGAGCCTTCATTCTAAAAGCATATAGAAGAGACATGTTATCCGTTTGTTAAATTCAAATAATAAACACATTACACAACAGGAAGCACTAGCATCATAATTATGACCATTTCAATGACATATCTAATCAAAAATAATAATTTTCATAATATTCAACAAACTGGTTTAGAAATTTAGTTTAATTTATGAGTTTTGATCAAAATAATTGTTTGATATGAATGAATAAATTTATTTGAACTTAGATTTAAAAATGTTGAGCATGAGAAAATTTTACCAAAACTAAATCAAAATATAAATGTTTATCTATTATTTCAATGCGTGAAGACTAGGCCTAGATACAACTTTGTAATAAATATTCATTTATAAATACAAGAATAATTCACCTTTGATTTCATGAAATGTCCAACTTAATGAACACATATTATTGCAAAAAGATGAATGTATTTGGATCTATAACCCTAAGTAGACAATTAATAATAATAATAATATTTTTTCATTACTATTATAGAGGGCCAGAGAGAAGATTTTGTTAATATATATTCTATCCTTAAACTTGATACAAGGGCTGGTCATTTATTTCTGTTACAATAGTTTAATGTAGAATAGTTGAGGATATTTATAAAAAATATTTATAATATATACATTAGGTGATGGCGAAGATGCACTCGATGCGGATGATCAGTCGAGGGCAGTGAGCCGGATGATAAAGGTTCCATCGGATGATGGACGAAATAAAAGACCTTTACTCTGCACACATCTTTCAAACAATTTCAAAATGAATACAAGTATATTTCTGTACATTATATTTATATATATATATATATATATATATACATACATACATACATACATACATACATATACATATATATATATATATATATATACATATAATGACACTGAACTGTTTTCTCTCACTAAATACTTAGAAATGATACCATTTCCTGAATATATTTTGTTCTATTTACCCTAACAATGAAAATGTTTTCCTTCAATCTTACGGGACCAAACAAACACCCTGTCTTGTCAATGACAACCTGGCTGATGTTGAGTTGTGTAACGGCAACGGATTCTTAAGAGTAGATTTTTCATAACCATTGGTTAAGTACTTCATAAATGGCTATTTATGTCAATTGCAGTTATCACAAAAGCTTTCATTATCCTGAAACAAAAAAAAAACAAATTTAATGGAGAAAAATATTTGAGACAATATTCTAATTGATTATAATTACAAGTATATATAGAATAAAAATGGTATACTTTTAAATTTTGATAAAGCTAGAGCAATGAACTTAATATTGAAACCTATATAAGAGTTTTGTAACATTTAATTTAAATATCAACAACTCACAATTAAATTTTATAAAAAGCAAACTCTCAAGTAAGAGATTTAGTTTCCATATTTATCAAATCTAGTACTTAAGAAATGGCTTTCACTGCAAGCTGAATGAAATTCAAATCATGCGAGATTTTTAACAAACAGTATGCATTTATAAAAAAATAAATTTTGTACTGCATATTAGCTACCGAGGAAAATATAATTTTTATACAACAGTAATAACCAGACTTTTAGGCATGGAGAAATTCAAAGGTAGATAAATTTGACATTTAATTTAGTACAAAAAAATATCAGAAAACACAACAAAATTTAGTTAGCACATTGTGATAAAAAAATACAACCCAACATATAACACCTTTAACAAAAATAAAAGTTTGCTTTCTAAACTAATGAATAAACAAACACTAATGAAAGAATAATAAATAAATGCTTAGATAAACATAAATTGAGCTTACCATTACCAGCAAACAATACTATAAACTAATAAATTTTAATGTAAATTAACCGATTAAATTGTTTTAAGGTATACTCACCTATTTTAATTAACATTTAGCACTTTTGAACAAATGTAGTTGGTGAAACATTTTGTTAGTATGTTGCTGGCCTGCTTAGTAGCGGAGCGTCAACACAGGCATCCATCTGTTTTCAAAATCATCTACTTTATGGCAATCGAGTGTGAAAACAGTTTTGCTTATTTTCTAGATCAGTAAACAGCCACTGCTATCAGTCGAGATATTTTACACAAGAGGAGAAGAAAGGTTTGTTGCAAAAACATTTTCTAACTACTTCTAATCTAAACATACTATTTACACATTCAAATCAAGAAAAGTGAAATATTTGTCTCGTCTATGTATTGTTTTGGCAAAGTAGTTTTTAGACGAGAATAAATAGCTGTTTCAGCCCCTGTGCTACACAAAATATTCATCTTATATGAATAGGATCTAGTTTCATCTGTTGGTTATTTAAAAATGATTGAAATGAATGTAATCTGGTATTAAACAACAACACCTTGTGATTTTTTATTTTCATTTGTAATCAATCATCCGAACGGTTCAAATGTTTCGCTACCATTCATTAATCAAGATATTTGAAACTATTATTTAAAAAAATATTTGATTTTACAAAAAAGAGAACTATATATTTCGCCATTTATGTTCAGAATTGTATAAAACATTTACATTTGTGTATTTTGTACATAACACCATGCAAGTTATATCAATTGTTTTATCAAAACTTTTATTTTATGCATTTGATTTATATATATTATTTCATTAACCAAAAAAGTTCTGCTTAAAATAATTTTGCTAAACATAACATGAAAAGAAGGCAAAAGCAAAAAAGAGCCAAATTCATGAAAAATTATATCATAACAATTAAAGTCATTTAAGAATTTGTTTTTATTGAATCAAAGATTAAGAACTATTGATAAGCTTTACTTTACAAGTTAATCGCCATAGGGTACACTGGTGATACATAATCGAGGTGGGATTTATGGCCAATGCCGTAGAAGAGCAATGCCAGATATCGCTGTGGTGGTTAACTTG
Organism: Archaeomysis grebnitzkii; assembly: GCA_031471125.1. Classification (NCBI taxonomy): domain Eukaryota; kingdom Metazoa; phylum Arthropoda; class Malacostraca; order Mysida; family Mysidae; genus Archaeomysis; species Archaeomysis grebnitzkii. Next base: position 7,823 of record JARUHE010018694.1, on the reverse strand, counting down.
TGAAACATGTACCTTATTATAATAGACCATCAGAAAAACTAGAACATAACCAAACCCTACTGGGTTTATAGCAGAGACATCTATAAATCAATGCTTTGAATTCAACAGGTCCAGTTTGTATAAAAATGTAGTTATTTCAATAAATTCAAGTTTTAGAAAAGTTTATATTTAATATATACCATTCCTAATGCATATATATTTCGTTTATGCTAAATGATCATTGCTCTAAAATCAAAAACATTTTTTTAAGGCTATTTTTGAAAAAAACAAGTCTACAAATAATTAACTACAATCAAGAGTAACTCATAGAATATGTCTCTGCTAATAAAAATACAAGTTCAAAAACAGCATAAAAACGGGAGTTATTTCAACAAATTCAAGTTTTAAAGAAAATTTTATTTAAGACAGATCATTCATAATGTATATATCTTTCATTTATTTTAAATAAATAATGCTATAAAACTAAAACTAAAAAAATGTTTAGTCTACATTGGAAAAATCACAAGTTCAAAAACAGAGTTATTTCAATAAATTCAAGTTTTACAGAAAGTTTCATTTAAGATAGATCATTAATAATGTAAATCTTTCATTTATGTTGAATAATTTTTGCTGTAAAAATAAAAAACAAATAAGTTTGCTAAACACAAATTCTTTAACATAAAAATAAGGCCAAGTCCAAAAATGGTCAAATTCATGAAAAATTATATAATAAATAATTTAAGAATTTTTTTATTGAATCAAAGATGTAGAACTATTGATAAGCTTTAGTTAAACATGTGCCTTCTTATAATAGACCATCAGAAAAAAATTATGCTCAAAATAAGCTTTGGCCCAAATTACCATAAAAATATTGATAAATCAATAATGTTCTAATTAAACTGGTTATTTAATCAAAACCTTCCTATTCAAGTATATTATGATGATATATCAATGTTAATTAAAAATTATGTTTATTGCAAACGTTTACGCCACCGACGCAGATGACGGAAAAGTGAAACCTATGTAGATTGATTATATAAATAAACGAGCAAATGCTTAGCAAAAAATAAAATGTAATCTCATTATGTACTGTGCAAATAAAATATTATTTCATGATTTTTTTTTTTAAATTTTCTTCCAACTAAAACGAACATTCTTCTCGGTAAATAAATATATTTATTTTAGATAACATTCACAAGAGTAAATAATATTCACACACAGTAAATGATAGAATGAGCAAGAAGGTTATTTTGATGTCAATAATATTTTGAAAGGGAAAGCAAATCAAATCATTATGAAGTCATAAAAACATTTTAATAAAACAACAAGAAAAAAATTCAAGCATGTTGACAATATTTCATAAAACTTCAATCAAACATATTCCCAAGAAGCAGCTAGTTCAATTGAAACTATTCTATTTAATTATTTACAGCTTAAACATTTACATATGGATAGTTTATAATTAATTATATAGTTTATTTAGGCCGTATAGTTAATTGACAACCAAGTTATTTAAATAACAAACAAGTGAAATGGTTCATAAACAAACAAGTACCAATATAATTTTGCTTTCCTTATTCTAATGAATGGTAGTCCTCTAAATATTCTGAAATGTTTTAATCTTTGAAAAAAATTGATTGTGTTCAATGTGTATACTGAAACAATTATAAATTCATTGCTTATATCAAACAAAAAATGAAATGGGCAAGACAGTAGACATAAGTATAGCAAATTCGGTATACTTGTATTTGACTAACTTTTAAACTGACAGCTACAGAGCATTGTTTTATTTAAAATGAAAAGAAACCTAATTTAATATAACTTCTTTTAACAAAAGACAACTAGTTTTAGTAATTTTAATTGTTTGTAAAAATAATGTTTCACTTATAGCTTATGAAGGGTGCATAAGGTTTTTGACTGAACCATTTAATTGAGAAACGTAACCATAGTTTAGAAGATATTGAAAAATTCATATTTTTAGCTTATTCAAGATTTATATTTATTAGTTTTTAGCTCACATACCAAAAAATAATTAGGGACTTTGCCATAAGAAAAAAAGATCAAAAACGTTTTTAAAATTGGCATGCTGTACAATAGGATGCGGGATATTTTAAAACATACCAAAGAGTGTCAAACTTATAGGCTGTACAACTATCTATATAATTCAATAGTGACATTTTTATATTGAATCTTGGAAAACTTCACACCAATAAACTGTATACCTTATTGGCTTTTGCAAAATCAAGGGCTAGAAAACAAAACTCTAAATAGAACTTTATCAGATATTTCGAAAATAAACCAAAACCGAACAAATTTCCATTAGAGAATTTAATCTTCCTTTGAATAAGCAAAAAGGTTTTTTTTAAATGATTGAATTAAATTAAATTTTTCATGTTTTTATGTCAAATTGTTTGATTTTTTACTATTTAATCAGTGAAAAATTGAAAACAATTTACAAATAACAATGTAGTCAATAGCTCAGCACTTATTAAAGAAAACACCTACAGCATTTACTAACAACTTACTATAATGAAATTCAGATGTATGGGATCAACATGAACTTGCAACTAAAGATAATTACAATATAAAAGTAACTATTCACACAAAATACACTCCACACATAGCATTTGATCACCATAAAAAATCAACAAGATGAGTAACAAAAATAAAACTAAATTAATAGATTACATGGCATGAAAAACTTAGATTAGCCAACATAATGAATACAATTGAATATGCAAAAAATTATGAAACAAAATTTGTTAATCAAGGGTAACAAAATAAAAAAATCCAGAAAATACAGAACAATACTTGTCAACAGAACCGGCCATTAGTACAAAATCTAGGGACATTTCACTACGTCTTGCAGCTCTTACCTTTCGTCTTGCCACACCAGCTGTACTGCCTTTGTTACGATGACTTAGGCATCGTCAGGCACCGATTTGTCAAACATTGACGCTATTTTTTCCCTCATGGTCGTACTTGGCACAAACTCCAAGTTAGCAAAGTCGTCGATTGAGTCGTCCATCGAATCCTGAACATATCAAATTGCCCAACTCAAGAATAATGACAAAAACAACCTACACAGTAATAGGTAGCAAAAGTACTGTCTCCTTTGTTAACAAGTAAATAAAAAGGCTAATATTCTAGCAGTCAAATTAAATGTAGAGGTAAATTATAATTTATTTATAATAATGCATTAGTTGTTTAAATAAAACATTGAAGTTCCAATTTAGATTGATCTTAGTTAGAGCAAATAAATGAAAACAGTATTGGCATTAATCAAAATATATTTATTAATATAATACACTTCCCTAAAGCTATCATCTAGACTAATGTTTAGAACTTTTAGGGATCAAACTACCAATCATAAAAATATCATGATGACAATTTAAGAGTTTAATTTTCTTGATATATGACATGCAGCATTGATAAAAACAGTTTTTCTCAAGAAACATGCAAAGAAGTGTTAAGTTAGGTGAATGACAAATGTAGAAAATAAAGTTATTAATTGTTAATTATTTTCCAATTTAAAAAGTACAACAACCACACCTTAAATCATTAAAGCTCTTTCAGACAACAGAATCCAAATGAAGAAATTTACAAGAAAAGAAACATAAATAAAAAACTTTGCTTCAGTACATTTTCTAGCAATATGGTAGATGATTTTAAAGTCAAAATTCAAAATAAAATCGATTAAGGAATCCAAGGAACTATTAAGTTAGCAGCATACAATTATATCATGTCATCACTTCACAATAATTTCTATTAAACTACAACAATTCATGTTCAATGAAAAAATCTGTAGAAATTAAATTAAAAAAATATTTAAATATTTTAAACTTGTAGGAAAAACATGGATACACTTTTTCAAATTTATCTTTCATTTCATAGTTAAGTAAGTCTGTTTATTAAACAAAAATTGCGGTAACTAACCAAAGAATTTTTTTTAATTAGGAAGATATAATGAACACCTTCTGCCCAAAAAACATTGATGCAACTAATCGAAAAAACTTAACTTGTTTCACTCACTCAACAAAAAAAGTAAAGAACAATTTGTATGTCATTCCACTCTCAAAGGGAACATAATTACACAATCCAATATTAAATTATGTTTGTCTCTCTTATTTAAATATTCCATAAATATCATTATATGCTATAAATGTATTCTTTAACTTTAAAGTAATCCTTTGTTACTAAAAACTTTCATAACCAATAAAATATGGATACATCGACCCAAGACTTTGCATTGTGCAAAATTTCACCAAGTCTCACAGATGAACATAATAAACACACTAATACAACAGCACAAACCAGACTTCTGGCAAGAATACCTAACATACTGCTAGGACCACAAGGTCAATACACACATACTCTGGAATACATTAGGAGGCCTCCCAAACAGACATCAAACAACTCAATCACATTTAACAATAGCCAACTAACAAAAGACCACTCTTTTCAACAAGCAATTTATAAACACCATGACCCATAAAGCCCATATTAGCATGGAAATAGACAGGCACACAAAACAACTAATACACATCACTAACACACAAACAAAAATAACAGCAAAACAGGCCAAAAACAACTCTACCAGTCCAGATAACATTAACATACGGCATCTCGGACCCATAGCCATAACAACATTAACCACAATAAACTCCAGCAACATCTGGAAGACAGCCAAAACTATCCTCATTCCAAACCCAAACAAATATCTCCATAAACACATTATACAGACCCATCTCCCTTTTAGTCCCCATAGCCAAAATATCCTTCCATACATTACAAAAAACATCAACACTCTCTCTCCACTAACACGGATTCTGAAAACAACACTCCATCACCAGAGCAATTATTGATGTATACTTAATTTCCAATACATTTATGTATAACTCAAACCCAAAATAGGAAGAAAAAAATTAAATGAAAAATATAGATAAAAAGTAATATTAAATAAAAATATATATTAATATATTAAAACCAAAAATCAAGCTTATATGAAATTAAATTTTTCAAGTATAGACGAGAACAACATTGGAATTGCTATGGCTATGTAGAGCTTCACACAAGGAGGGGGCCCCGTCCTCCACAGTGGCCCACACTATTCAAGATTCACATGACAGTCCTCCCCGTCTCTCCACACAATGTTTAAACAACCATATATGCAGACAATATCACTATACTTTCCTCCCACATAAACCCTACCACTGCAGAAACACAAGCACTAACTTACCTGCAATAGACAGCCCACTCACTCTTTACACAAATGAAACCCCCCACCACCTTTTTTACCCCTGACCCAGCAGAATACAGCAACACACTACACCTGCACATTAACAATATACTCCTATCGATGGTCAAGAATCCAAAAATACTAACATTCAACCCTAAGCTCACCTACACAAAACACAAAACAACTTTCACATCTCTCGGATACAGAAAAAACAACATTTGACAACAGCAATTACACAACCTCAGAACATACTTCATATCTAACAATAAAAACATAAAAACCTCATACACACATGCATAGTAACAAACTACATTAACAACACACAACCAAACAAAATATTAGGCACACGAGCTAAAGTTGGGTTGTATCCTCTGACGTGAGGGCTCCCATCCTTTATGTTGAGGAGGAAGTTGGGTCAACAACAAAGACTAACCAACAAGACATGCACTTTTCAGATTAGAAACTGAATTGCTTAAGTATACATTGAAAGATAAAACCTAAAGGCAATGTGAGGACCACTTACAAGAGAGGAAGTTACCAACCAATAATAAAATACTATTTCAGATACGATCCATTTGCTTTGTAAGATGAAATAATAGCAAAACAATTATCAATTATTTACAAATCTTTTATTGAAAAGTCATTCAATTGAAGTGTATATATAAGTTTTCAATATTTGCATTCAATAGAGTATGTAATGTTGTAAAGAACAGATGGAGTGGACAAATTTTTAACGAATGCAAAAATAAAATTGTCTAATCCAGAGTTTCTTTATTAAAATAACGCAGTGCAATCTGATGACAATTTTGCAGCTATATTTACCCATCCATAATGTAAATAATCAAAATAGAAAAAAAAATCATTAAACATTGCTATTTATTATCAAAAGACGAGATGACAAGAGCTGGCAACATTTGTGAAAGTTGGATTTTCGGAAGTTCAAGTAGTACTTCATAAAATGATTAAATACAAATGAAGCTGTGCATTGGAACATGTACGCAGCCTTGATGTAATAAAAACGAGAAAGATAACCATTACCATAAGAATTTCACTATGGAATGTAAAAGATTATTTTCAACAACCTTGACAACTATTTTATTTGTTTACCGAATACCAAATTTCTTATGTCAGTGATCAATATGAAAAACTTCTCAATCGTATAAAGAAGGATTTCTTCAACAACACCATTGTAACCAAAGCCTCAGGGAAAGGCTTTCGCCTCAACAGAAAACAAAACACTAGTTCAAAAAAGACCACAAACTTAAAGCAATCTAACCCATTCATCAATATGTAATTTTAATTTCATCTTTTAACAATTGAAAATCAAAACCACCTTTTTCACCAGAAAAATTATTGCATGAAATTTACAGTATGTAAACAATTTCAAGATTTCATGAATTATAAACTTGAAAAGAGGTAAAGCAATTGACTCAATCTAAGGATGAGACGTGACAATTGGGATAGCAGCTAAAAGGGTACAACATTTTTCAACACAACTGTTGACAAATAAACAACGATAAATTTCTATCTATTGAACATGGCAGCAATAAATTAAAGATTCAATAACTCTAATCTGTGTAGCAGTAGCTGTTTATGAATACATATTTGGATAATAAAGAAAATTAAATGCATCATAACCTCAGTATAAATTAATTAATTTTTATGACAGTACATTGGAATTTTTTGTACATCATACGATTGCACAAAATTATTGTCAGTACTACAAAAAAAATCAAGAACGAATATTTTCCATTGAGATGAACTGACCTAGAATTCATACATTTTAGTAAATAAATAGTAAATTTAAATTAACAATAAACAAAAGTTAAAGTTTATTGTATGAATATATGACTATATCCATAAGCATAAAAACATTTCCTTAGTAAAAGTTCATATTTATTTAAATGAAAAACAAACAAGTAAATGCTACACATCAAAAGCTGTGTTTGTATGTTAAAAATTTGTTATAAAATTGTTTAATTTTTTAATAAAATTCTATATATTAATAGATTAACACATTTCTTTCATTTGTTTCCCATAAAATTATTTCCAAGCCTTCTTACATAAAGTTGGTTGATCATAAATTTAATGATAAATTGGCTAAGTTTAAAAACTCCTAAAATGTCTATCTAAAAAAAAAAAAAATTGGCAAAAAAAATCCTACGAGCATTCTACCTTAGAACCTTCAGTTCTTTCTTTTTCTTTAAATAAACTTTTTTCCAAACGTTCAAATAAAAATCTTGGTTAACCAGGAATTTCAACTTCCTAATAAAATGTATGTTTTATTAGGTAAATACTGATTTCACAAATAAATCTTTAGAGGTTATGTTGTTTTAAACAAACCTTTCTGTAAACAATTTTTTTTCATTATTTTGAAATTTTTTGGATAGAGTCCACAAATCATCTATCGTCTCAACAACAATGATAATCAGAGGTCAGTTATTGAATCTGATTTTCCAAATACATTTTAATAAGTCAGTAGTTTGGAAAAAATGGTTATGTTGATAAACATACACAAACTATTGTTTGTCAACGGCCTTAGCCACGTTGAAACACCGCTTCCCGTATGATCAGCGAAGTTAAGCAACGTTGGGTCTGGTTAGTA
>JARUHE010018583.1:0-16697 GCA_031471125.1 Archaeomysis grebnitzkii | reverse complement strand
ATGTGCATATGCACATATATATGTATACATATATACATATTTGTACATATATACTTATATATTTGGTATAGAAAGAAATGCATGGGTTTTAAGATGTGATAAAGTTCAGCTTCTATGAGCTACTACCGATTGTTAGGGCAGCGTCAGATATTTTAACCACTTTCAAAAATTTTGCTTAAATTTTTAATATATATATATATATATATATATATTACTTATGTGTACGAGTGTGCCACAATTTAAAAGGGTGCCATACAAACATACCCAATGGAAATATAATAAGATTGTCACGCATATCTTCATTCTAAAGATTAGCAACTGTCTTTCAGTTGCAATACAAATTGTCCAACTCTTTATTGGTTGTTGTCGTAAGGGTTCAAATACATTGAAAATCATGCAACGCATTAATGCTTGCAAGCAATGAAGAGTTTGTCTACGAGCTTTGCAGGCCAGAACGGCCTTCTGTCATGCTGTGAACTGTGCCATGAAGCAGCGTTCAATAAAGTTACTTTCAGTCCTTATGTAAGTCATGTCCATTTAGGACAGAGTTAAACTGATCATAATCGGATTGCAATAACGCACGTGTACATGCAAAATTATATAATACATTCATTGGTTCCATAAATAATATTTCTAGTTTGAACTTTACAAGATGCGCTGCTTGATAAATAACATGTTAAAATTTGACCTTTATTTTTAAGAAAAGTTCTCATAAAAAACAATTCCATCACTTCAGCTACTCCATAGATCTAAAGAAGTGAAACCGGTCATCTTTGTACTCTTTAAGATTTGTAATATTACTATACAATGAAGGTGAAATACATTTGCGTAATGCAGAGATGCATTTGAATAGGCTAAATTGTTGATTGCCTAATGAGGACATAATTCATGGCATGAGGAAATAATTCTCTTTAGTCACACTGGAATAATTTCACCCAAAAAATATTTATTTCACAAGCTTATTGAAAATAGTCACCAGTGGATTACTGTCAACCGAGCAGGTTTATGTGAAATATATATTTTCCAATTTCACTTTTTAGTAAAAATGCACATACAAAATAAATTCTCAGTATTATTATTGAGAATGTCATGATATTAATTCAACTTTTCATAAGCATTGCTGTTACTGAAACAAACATCAATTAAAATGAAGGAAATGTGGTACAGCCTAAAATTCACCTTATATGAGAAAAATTAAAGTCAAAATGACCTATCCACATCACTATCCCAGGAATGTATAGAGGGTATTTAATATAAAATAAAAAAATATTGGAAAGAATAATAAACCTCACACAAAAAACTATAGATCAAGTGTAAAACATTAAGGTATTTCGATGTAGAACTTCGTTTCACTAACTTGATAAAAAAACATTTTTTTATTGCAGGCTATGTTGGAACAAAATCTTTCGATTCAATGTTAATGAATGCACTTCAAACAAAAAATAATTTCACTCAAACATTCTAGGTAAACTAACTGAAATTTAATTTCAGAAAAAAATTATTCATGGAAAATATTAACTAAGTCATAATAAACGACTTTTGCTCAAAAAAAATACTCCAGGTCATTTTTCGTTAGCTAAACAACTTAACTCTTCAAATAAAGTAAACTTTAATAATATTTGTGGAGTTCCGGACGAACCAGATGACAAAAATAAACATTTACGGAGCTTACGCTTTACGGCGTTCTATAATAAAATATGAAGCACGCGCGTCTAAAAAACAATTAAGAATCCCAAAAATATAAAAACAATACACCAAATGGATAAAAAATACAAAAATATAAAAACATTAAATAAAATCGAAAAAATTATAAAATATCAAAATTGATATTTTTAGAAGTAAATATGCGAGTTGACAAAGACGACATCGCCAACAGGAAATAGGAAAGATTTAAACTCGTAATTTAAAGCTTCCGCGATGACAACATTCTCACCTGTATGTAAAAACCTCGCTCACCTTTCAGGATAAAAGAAAGCGACGCGGCATCAATGGCAACGCTGAAACCTCAGGCAATGTAGAGCGCATTCAACTGTTATGATGGGGGGAGCCACTTCAAAGGTAGGGAGATAAAAGTTAGCAAAGGCACTTTCCCCCCAACCAGATAGGTTGTGACGTGAAGACGTAACAGAGTAACAGATACAACCGAGGAGTAAATGTGACAAAACGTAATTTAAGAAAAACGTAGCACAATGGCATTAACAAACGTAACAGACAACAGAAATAAAAAATAACACCCTGAAAATAACAAACGTGAGAAGACATACCAGAAATAAAGTGTAACAGACATGACATAAATATAGCTTAACATAATGGCAGTAACAAACGTGACAAGACATACCAGAAATAAACCGTAGCAAACGTAACATACATGACAGAAATAAAGCGTAACACAATGACAGCAACAAACGTAACAGAGTAACAGAATCGGGATAATCAATAGAGTAGACGAGTAGAGTCAGTCCGTCGGTAGATGCGACGCGATATAAGGTCATCGTCCTCTACATACGATACGCCAACGTCGGCGGTGGCGAGCGCGCGCCCGCACACACGTGTGGAGTCACGTACGCAGCGACGTCAAGTGATCTAACATCGACAGCGTTGGCGGTATTGTGCGTCTGGTTTTTCACTCAGCCTGTGTGCTCAAAACCACTTTCGTTGCACCGACAAACAAATCTTTATCTGCCAGAATTAATTGCCTAATACAGTACTTTAAAGTTGAATTGATGCATTATTCTACAATATTGTAAATAATCTCACAAATTCATTTATAGATCAAGCGGATTACTTACATTTGTCACAATTAGAATCCTTGCAAGGCAGTAAATGAGACATTGACACAAATAGTCTCACCTGAAGCTACAGCTTCTTTGAATGACATATCATTGAATAATTTCAGTTAATCACATGCTTGTTATAATCAATCTTGTTTATTTTCCTTAACACTATTTTTCAATTGCTGAAACAAACCATTTGTCATTTAAAACTTATTCTAAGTGTTGATGAATTGTGGCTTCCGGCCGATACCTCGTCGGATAGGTCGTCTGTCAGGCATCTGTATTTGGGTGGTGGTGGCGAAAAAGACTATTCAGTGAATGTGACCACTGACCAAGCAGGAAATACAATCATCGATGTCTCTTTATAATGGTAAAGATTGCGTTTACAGAATATAGAACAGGATGTTCGAATTAGACAACAATGGTTCATATGCACTGATTAATTCAATACATTCTCGGGATTTCTGTGCGTATAAAGGCAAAGTTCCATTTCAGGATGTATAGAAATAATTTCGCCGTAGAGAAACTCTCGTAATTTTTTATTTGTATTGCTCGTTTATCAACTTCTCTCAGGGCTATCTAATAACTCGATTAACAATGCATTTCCAAATCAAATGTTTGAAAAAGCAATAACTTTTATTATCAATTGTATCCGATATTAGTATAATTTTCTTTAAAAAATATATAATCTTCATAAACTGTGTTCCAAATTATAATCATGAACTTGTTATTTGTTTTTCATACACGTCAAAAACAATGTTTGAAACCTATCAACATAAGTTGCAGTCGAGTTTGAATACACAGAATATCTTTCAAGCTATGTTTGAAAACCCAACTTCTATAAATGACTTCTGATTGTTAGTGGTGGTGGTGGTATTGTTGGGGCGGTGGACTAATTGGATTATACCGAAATTATTCAATGTTTCAAAACAATTTAGATAAATTATTTAACAGAAAAGTTTATTTAAATGAAAATAAAGCACATAAAATTCTACACTGGTATCACTAAGATTTTTTTTTGTAAAATCACTATTTAATTATTAAAACGAACATTTTAAAAGGAATTTGAAATTGATGGTTAACCAAGATTTTATTTGAAGGTTTAGAGAAACGTTTATTAATAACAAATTAAAAAAACTGAAGATGAAGGACTTTTTGCCAAGAAATTATATATTTTTAAAAAATAGACATTTTAGGAGTTTTTAGACTTGGCCAATTTATCACCAAGCTCATGATTGATTAAAATTAATTTGTAGGTTTAAGAGTGAATTTAAATTGGAATCAAATGAAAGAAAAGTTAATATATTAAACTCGCGTGAAGTAAACAAACATTCTATTTTTTGGCTATAATTCAATAAATATTTATTGCATGAAAAAAATTACTCATGACAACATTTGTCAAATGGGCATTACTAAATCTTCTGTTTAACAAAATTTTCTGTAACTCTTCAAATAAAAAAAAGTTTAAACTTTCGCTCAAACATTTTCAGAGTTAAAACACTATATTTTTGGCTATAATTTTTTAAAGGTAGGTTTTATGTAAAATTAGTTTTGACAATTTTGACTGGAGTCGTAATAAACAACTTTTTTGATGATTTTACCTTTTTTGAGTTAAAAAATGAGGGTTTTCGGCCCTAACTCTGTATATGTTGACCTGTGAGGGAAAAAATGACTCCTAATGATGTTGGTTAAATGGTCGTTATAAACAATTTTTTTAAATAAAATTTTCTGTAACTTAAAAAAAAACTATAAACTTTTGCTAAAAATTAGCCTATCTCCATAAATTCTGTTTTTTGGTTACAACTCCATAAATATTAATTTTTTTAAATTACAGTATTTGTCAAATGGTCATTACAAACAACTTTGATTAAACAAAATTTTCTGTAACTCTTCAAATAAAAAACTTTCAACTTTTGTTCAAAAATTTTCACAACTAAAAAAAGAAAACCTATATAGAGCTTTTACTTGATGTGTGCCACTTACGTAAAACCTCTTTTATAATTATATATTTTTTCAAATTACAAAGACAGCTTTTAATGGGTAGCATTTACTTGTGATTGTTTTAGTCCCTTTTATCTGTATTGAACCCTACGGGAAGAATGACATTCACATTGTTCAAACAAAATATTTGTAAAAAGTTTCTTCAAAATTGCAGCAAATGTTTTATTTTATTTGTGCAAGGCAGATGTAGCCTACATTCAGTCGTCACAGATGGCAGACAACATGCAACACATATGGGATCATTCGATTTGATTTCACCTTCATTATTACAAGCATTTTCTATCATTGCTATCTATCAATGTTATTCACATTTTAATGCAGTTCTTACGTTAATGTATTTATGATCAATTTATATGGTTCACAATCTAATGAATTTGTATACTACTACATTTGCAAAAATTGTAGTCTATCTAACGAGTGAGAAGATTCAACTACTTGGATAATACAGCCAAAAACTATATAATTCGAGTTCACTGATCATACCATCATATCTCCACGGCACAATGACTAACCCAAGGACCTTAAGTGGTCACGCAATTTAAAGTTTTCACTTATTAAACATTATATAAACAATTAAATGTGGATTTTATTTTCAAAAACCTATCGACCAACTACCCAAGGAACGTATGGATGGTCTTTAAATGCCATTATGGAATACAATCACTATTAATTTACGTTGAAAAGGCACTCCATGTAAATGACAATCGAAAAATCTGTCACTATGGCAACCGTCAAATAAAGATGTCACCTATCTTGAGTGACGTCACACTCGAATCATTGGGTCATGGCAAGCTGCGTCATTAGTTTCTCCTCTCGTCAAAACAAATTGATGATAAGAAGCAAACTTAAAATATTAATTAGTATGAATGTTATTTTCAGAAGCATATTATGATTTTTTTTCTATGTCATCAACAAGTACAAACATACACAAAATCATTTTCTATAAAATATCAAGAATATCTATAAAAAAGTAAACAACATCTAAAAAGTTGCATATAATTCATTGCCAATAAATACGATGCGTTTATAAGAAATGGATTTAAAATAAAACTTAGTTACGAACAAATATTTTAGAAATAATTAAAGAATTGAAGCAATAATATAATAAACAATTTAAAACATATATGGAAGAGCTAACAATAATGAAGTGATGCAATGCAATAGAACAAACGACAAAATTTGAGTATCTTCAATAGACTTAAAGAAGACACTGTTCAACTGCATAGCTGTAAAGCACCCCATAACCTTGAACGTTTTGCCTGTGCGTGTGCGTGCAGCGCCTTTACAGTGGCACTGCACTTTTTGGCAGTCGATGGAGCCAGTTGTTTGTTTTGAGCAGAGGCGTGGCATAACAGACAGAAGTTAGTCAACGCCATCAGACCATACAATTCGTATACTGTAAGTTTAGATGTTCTAACATAAACATACCTATACCCCGCGGGTATTGATTGGTGAGACGAAGCTTTGGCTCAAGTGCGACACTTCGAAGATTAATTTCGTGAACTTCTCTAGAATCGATCATGTGTATCGCCAATCATGTCCTGTGTTCAGGTATTTCAAAGAACCTGAGCAATAAACTTTAACTAAATAATTCATTCAAATGAACTTTAAAATTTTTAGTTCCACTAATAAATAAGGTATTCAATTGTAAGATACAGAAAAGAAAAGAAACTCGCTGAATATGGAACCAAAACAAACTATATTTGCATCATAAATGAAGATGGTATTGTGCAATGCAGGGCAAAGAAAAGTGGGCTACTGAAAGAAAAAATAAATCTTGAAAATGACAACACAAACCAAGTTTCTTTCGCCTTTCATTAATAAAACACAATCTAATTCAATTATGCACTCGTGTTCACGAAGAGAACGTGTAGGCGGAGATTTTATTTAGAAGCAAATGTCTCTAAAAATAGAAACGATTTATCATGTTTATGAGAATTTATATGATGCGAGAGCATAATCATTAGTCAAGAATTCCGCGTCTAATAAATACAATTTCTGGATAATTATAATGAGCTTGCGCTTAAATTGGTTTTAATCTATCAACTAAAATAAATGTATCGACAAGTTCTCGATTGTTTTAATACAAACAAATGGTTCGCTTTGAATGTATATCCTTTCCCCCTCCCCAATACACGATAGCATATGATGAACCTAGAATAACGTAGTAGTAGTGGCGTATCAATCGTGAAAAAATCAATGCTCATTCAGAGTGTAATATTGACAATTATTATTATGCAACATTTGAAAACAACTTCAAACATAAATGCCCGTTCCCTCATTAAGACAATATAAAAATGGTGCCAAATGTTATCCTCCACGCCTTGCCAAAAGAAAACATGGAACCAACTACAATTGTAGCAGTCCTGTATGTGCTGCCATGACAACCAGGCCATCGGTTCTTTCGCTTATTAAAGTTGCGTTGATGTTCAGTTTGTTCGACTGCCTTCGTTTTCTATTGGACGAACTGGGTTTACCACAGTCTCCCCTCTAAGACACACTTTCTCTCATCGACTCGATGGCTGTAGTCGTCGACTGTGCTATGGTGTTCATGACTTCACATGTCAGTTTTTATTTGCACTTAAAATCATTGACGTTATAGTAACTAAACAAATAGAAAGACTAAAAATATTGTTAAACAAATCTATGATAAAGAGAGGGCCCCCAGGTTGCATTCATATTTTATTTTAGTTATAAGATTTTCTTTATACAATAGTTCAGTACATGTGAACCACAGAAAACCGTTATAATAACCATGAATATTTTGAAAATAAAATTAAAACGTGTTCCTTATTTCAACGCACATCCGGGAAATCAATCTCGGTTCTAACTTTCTAGAAAGAATCGGAAGGTGACCTTGAGAGAATATTCTATTGACATGACGTCACACCTTCATGTGACGTCATGTCATTACAAAATCACTACAACTACTACATCACAATGTATTAGAGGTTGGTTACTCCATTGTTCTTAGTTTTTTACATCCTGTGGAAAAGTTATAGTAGAATACTACGAGGACGGACGTGCTTCATGGTTTCGCATGCAAATAATTCACACATAAAAATCAATAAATGTCATCGTTTTCATCTTCCCTCGTCAATTCTTCTTAGTTAAATAAAACCAAATAATTTTCTATAATGTTAAAGTATGTGAAAGTTTACATAATTTTACATAGGCCTATCTATAATAAAATTATAGTCACAAGTAAATTGTACAGGCCTATATTATCATCTATTGTGTGAACTAATTTCTAAAATAGCATTCTTCTAGTTCCACCATTTTTAGTTTTGTAGCCATGAGTGCGCGCGCAGATCAAAAATACTTCCTATTTTGAAACCAAGAATTTGGAAAGCTCTGCCCCATTGTTCACACGTGGGGAATATATTCTTCCATTTGCCCGCGTGTGTTAATATACATTTTATTTTCTATATTTACATGCGTGTTAACATACATTTTATTTAATCAAGATTTTCAATTTCGAAAATATTTCATAAATCAATTTAATGAAAGACCAAGAAATTCTTTCAAGATGTTAATTTTGTACACAAAATGTGAACAAACATTTCAAACAAGATAGCTTAGGAATTTAATGTTACGTAGCAATGGATTAAACAAACTAACCAGAACTCAATCTATTACTGGAACAAAATCTTATCTGCTTGAACAAAGTTCAAATTATGTACAAATGATTTATAGTGTTAAAATACACATGCACAGATATGTTCCCAATCTTTTTTTCTTGTGTAGGGGTACAATAAGTATGTTTGAAGATTATAAATGTACCACTGGGGTCACATGTACACAAGTTTGGGTACAATAAGTATATTTTAAGATTATAAATGTACCACTGGGGCCACTTGTGCACAAGTTTGGGAACTACTGATCTATAATTATTATAATAGATTATTATAAAAGATGGAAGGGATCTACTTCATTTCAAAGTAAAGCTATTTTCAGCCATCTTGCTTTGCCGTTGAAACTTGTTTAGTAATAGCAATTATATTATTTCCCACTGTATTTTTCAACTTATTGCTTGAGAATAAATGATTTTTAGTAAAAATAATAGTATAAACGCATAATCGAACATAAAATCAATTATTCTATATGCTGAAAATACTTTAATTGTTAAGATATACTATAATATTTACATAAATTTGTTCTTTCACGAACAATAACCATACAAATGTTGTCGAAGATAAAGCAAGATGATCGAAAATGGATTAAAAAATTAGTTAAACTACCAAATTAAAATGTTAGCATTGTACGTAGGGTTTTTCCACTCGTACAGACCTACCATTATCTAACTCGAATTAAAACAAGTACGAGGAAATGCTAAGCATTAGAAGCTGTGTTTGTATGTTAAAAAGTTTTTTAAATTGTGCATTTTTAATACAATTCTATATATTATAATATTAACAATTTTCTCTCATTTGTTTCCAATAAACTTATCTCTAAACCTTAAAAAAAATTGTTAATCATGAAATTGATGAAAAGTTTGGCTATCTCCAAAAACTTCTAAAAATGTCTATTACTTAGAAAAATGTTAGTTTTTGGCAAAATAGAAGTCCTCAATGCATTCTACCTTAGAATCTATAGTTCTTCCATTTGGTTTTAAATAAACTTTTCTCTAAACCTTCAAACAAAAATCTCTATTAACCATGAATTTTAACTTTCTAATAAAAAGGTATGTTTTAATATAATAAATACTGATTTCACAAAAAAAACCTTAGTAACACCAGTTTATAGAATATTCTTTATTTTTATTTTAAACAAACTTTTGTGTGAAATACATTTTGAAAATTGGCAGAAGTCCACAAATCATCCACCGTCCCAACAAAAACAGAGGTCATTTATGGAAGCTGGTTTTTCAAACACAGCTTAATAATCAATATATTTAAACTAGTCATTGAAATAAACAAACATTCTCTTTTTTGGCTATAATATAATACATATTGAATTTATGAAAAAAATTATTCTGGATGGTATTGTTGGGATGGTCATAATGAACAACTTTCGATAAACAAAATTTTCTGCAATTCTTTAAAAAAAAAACTAAAAAATTTTGCTGAAAATTAGGACATCTCCACAAATACTGTTTCTTAGCTATAACTCAATAAATATTACATTTTTTCAAATACGCTTAACACCACTTGCCAAATGGTTATAGCAAACAACTTTTGTTCAATATAAAAAAAAATTTCAACTCTTCAAATAAAATAACTTTTTTTTAGAGTTAAAAAATTGTTTTTTTGGCTATAACTACCAAAATATATATTTTGAAAAAGAAATACTCTTGATAGTATTGGTTAAATGGTCATAATAACCAAATTTTTGTACCTCTTCAAAAAATAAACTTTTAACTTTGTTTAAAAATAATTTTAAAAAAAAAAGTTAAAAAATGCGGATTTTCTTAAATAAAAAATATTTTCGACAAAATTGGCTGCAAGGTTAAAACAAATAACTTTCATCAATTAAAGTTCTCAGCGACCTTTCAAATAAATCTGTTTAACTCTAATTTATTCCCAGATGCAGACGCCGACGGACAAATAAAACTTATATAGAGCTTATGGTAGCGTTGGTTCGAGGGTGAAATAAAGCAAAATTTAACGCTTGTACTTCCGAACAATAACCTATACAACAAAAACGATTTATTCTTCCACATACCCTGGTCATTCTGATTGGACCCATTGGCACCCTGATTGGACCGATTGGCCGCTCGATTATCTTCCTCCGGTTTCGATCCACTTCCTTTCCCCCGATTCTTGTTATTGCGCCGAGGCATCTTAACGAAGACAAGCTACGTTCTCAGAAAAGGAAATGAAACTGGGACTTCTTCCTTAAAACCGATGCAAATGCACCTAGAAAGGACGCTGAGATTGCAACCAGTCCTTGTCCAGAGAATGCACTGCTTGAAAAAATCACAAAGTCTCCTATCATAATAGTTCGGAAGAAACGATCACTTTATTTCACACAAAAAATATTTTCACTTTAATTTGAAACAAATAATCGATAAATTTCTAAAATGTATTTGATTTCACTAGAAATTATAAAAGCTCAAATTTAAAAAAATCAGTTTCACAACTTGAAAAAGCCGAAAATAAATTTGACTACACTTCAATATGGATTTCAAACTTCAGATGTCCTCAAAGAAGGAAAGACAAAGCAAAGTGATGGTTTATGAGTCCAACAAGCATATTTATACCCTTCCCCCCCTTGGGTATCTCCCCCCCCCAAAGAAAGCGTAGGCCTACTTTCACTTTTGAGAGAGAACAAACCAAGTCATAAAATGTTCCAATGTTCAAGGAGCCTTCCAGGATTTAGTCAAATTTTAATAATTATTATGTTACGATTTGTTAGTGCAAAAGTTTAATTGAACAAAATAAGTACAAAATAATTTATTCCTCTAATTAGGCAATTGAAATATAAACAAATATTTAAATGAAAAATGTAACGTCTATTCCTAAATGACACGCGGGATACAAACAATCATGGCCATTTGTAAATATTTAGTTTCAAGATGGATTATAGGAAATAAAAAGAAATTAAAATTATAGTTAATCATTTGGATAAGTTTCAAGCAATTAACTTTTTTTTAAATACTTTACCAAAGTAAATCAGTTTTGAGTGAGCATCTTACCTAAAAAATAAAAGAATAATTATTAGACTTTACAATGAAATACATGTCATATTACATAAAACAAGAATCAATATTTTATTGTAGAAGAAATTGTAATGGAACAGCATTGTTTAATTTTTTTTGGATATATTTATCAACCAGAGGTAACAACTGGTTTCAGTAAAAACATAAACCTAGATTACAGATTAATTGAACATATTTTAAAAAAATGCAAAATAAAAAAAACTTTAACATTTGTCTTCACCTCTTATAAAAATAGCAACAATTTTCAATTTTATTGAAACCATCATTTTTAGGGGGAAAAATTTTATAGAAATGTGTTTATTTTTAAGCAAAGTTATTCCAGAAAAAAATTGTAAATTGAAAAAAAACTTCATTTACCTTCACCTCTTATAAAAAGAGTGAAATATTTTTAAAGTTAATTTGAGCTATAAAACGTAATTTAAAAAAAATACAATATATAGAATTTTTTTTATTTCAGCAAAGTTATTATTCAGCTTATTATCTATCTATAAACTTTGTTCATAAAAAAAAAACCTGTGAAATGAAAAATGAAAAGTTTTAACAAGTAGTGAAATATTTATAAGCTAATTTGAGCTATAAACATCTTTTTTTTTAAATAAAATATAATATATAGAATTTTTTTATTCAAGCAAAGTTATTATTCAGCTCATTATCTATAAACTTTGTTCAATAAAAAATCTGAAATCGAAAATGAAAACCCTTAACATTTACCTTCGCCTAAATTGTGAACGCGAGACGCCAACGACGACGAACTGACCCACGCATGTCGATTGTAATAGGGTATCCGTATGATGGATACCCTAAAAATACTCAAGACAATATTTCTCAAATAGTCTTAGCAAACAACTTTAGTCAACAAAATTTTCTGAAACTCTTCAAATAAAAAACTTTAAACTTTTCCTCAAAATAAAACAAGAGTTAAAAAATGCGGGCTTTTTGGCTATAACTTTGTAAATGTTAATTTTTGGAAAAAAATATTTGCGAAAACATAACCTGGAAGGTTAAAAAACTTTTATTAATTAAAGTTCTCTGTAACTCGCTACAATAAAGCGGTTTAAAGTTGATGGAATTACGGGTGCGGACGAAGACGAAGGTAAAATGAAACATGTATAGCGCTTTTACCTTAAGCTTTTCACCAATAGAAAAAAGAAAAGTAAAAGCATTAAAGTGTGAAATAAAAGTCTGGTGGCTTGATTGGGACATTAAATGGCCATCCAAGATAAATGGTTAACCGGAAGGAGAATGGAGATGCAGAACCATTCATATTAAATTAAGATGCAGTCAAGGGGGACGCTCGAACACTCACACAATCAATGCACTTTGACTCGTCATGTGAATGGTCTGATCTATCATAAGGACTAAAGACATCACAGTTGTACTGAAAATTATCTTAATTGTACGTGACACGTTAATTCCTTCGTTCGTTGGAGGGTTAAGATTGTCTAATTGTAGAACATTTATACGGGACTGAATTGAAAGCGAGTCATTTTAAAATAATTTTGCAATGTAAGAAAACAATTGGCGACCATTTAAATGTAAAATAACTTCATATATAATATTGAGCAAAGTTTAAATCAATGCCTAACAAAAGTTTAAAATCCATAGATAGTTAAACCAACTTAGAAGAAAAGAATCCAAAAAGGTCTTCTTTTTGGGTAAAACTCAATAAATCATTTTTTTCTGGGGGAATAACGACTTCTATAATCAGTACTGCAAAAATATCATAATAAACAACGTTAGTTGAAGAATATTTTCAAGACTTCAAAAAAGGTCTTGCTTGACAAAACATCCCAGTTAACTAGAATAAAATAATAATAAAAAGGTGTTATTTCAACGAAATATTCTCGCAAAACATACTTTTGTAGGTACTGCGATGTACAAAAAAGAATTCGTGCAACGGTAAAAGCGCGAACGTTAATTACCACAACTATGAATGGTATGCAAGAGTCGGATGGTTGAGTGGCCGCATCACAGAACCTGTTCTGTCCCCAAAGGGATATTACCCCCTCCCCCCTCCAAGTGGCCAGCTGTGGCTCCACCATTGCACCGCCATTCATAGCAATGGTGGTTGTGCAGAAAACAATGCAATCAACGGAACGGAATAACGTTCAGCTTGTCCATGATTCGACTTCGCTTTTTTGCAGACAACACCGCACATGACCGAAATTAATTAATGTCAACCGAATTAATCGAATGGTCTTATTCCAAACACACCTATTTATGTTGGCAATATCAGCGACATGATGGTTGTACATAACAATGCAGCTTACAGGATGAAGTGCTATTTCATTCATTCCAGTGTGCAATTGTACACCTAAACAACCATTCAACTTGTTTCAAAAATCAACTCCGGTTGATAGTTTTAATAATGCAATAATGTGCGCAATATAAATAACATTTCTAAAAATCGTTTACGCACAGGTAAGTACAAAAATTAGACGTGTAAAATCTTTTACTTTGTATGTTTCTTCTTTCTTTCAGATTTGCTGAGGAGGTTGAAGGAGAAAACGAAACTAACATTTGAATGAAGAAATAAAGAAATGTAATCACTAATTATAGCAAATGAATGAGAAAAATATCAATGTATTGCAAATGAATGGTTGGTCACTATTACCGCATTGCACATGTGGTCATCTTTTCTTTTTTCTTGGTCGGCGGGGGAGAGAGAAATAGAAAAACATTTTGGTAAGGAAAAGGAACAAAAGAATTTCAACATTTAGCTACTGTTTCGCCAGATAAATATTCCAGTTTATATTTAGTTTAATGTAATACATTAAGTTTAATTTTATTGATAAGAACTTTGATAAAAAAAAATGTTTGAATATTTAATTTGTTTCTATTAACAATTTCTTATCTATGTTTATTAACTTCCAGATTTTTGTGTGATGTTGAAGATAGAATTAGGCTTATTGCCGAGGTTTATCAAACGACGTCCGTCCTTCAGGATTTTACTTCGATAATGATAATCTCGTGCTAGAGAACATCGAAGTAGCTTCCAACATTTCCTCTTCTTTAACATCCTATCGAGATTGTCTTTCATATAAAGTATTTGTATTAGAACATTGCACTACACAACAAACAATTAAAACCTACATAACAGATGTGATTGAGCAAAAACAAAATATAACCACTAGGAATTGAAGACGACGTGTAATAGAACAAACTTCAGCTTCCCATTATGAAGGTTTCACAAAGTCATTTTGCAAAATGTAGAGAATGTTAGAAACGAATGGGCCTAGTCTAGTCTATAGTAAATAGACAATAAACCTTCTTGAAATAGCAAAGGTGAATTCAACAACCCTTGATTGTACATAAGAACGAATTTGGTCACATCCAACAAAGGTTACTTCAATGGAAATTCCAATGCACAGTCACCCATAAAGGAAGTAATTGATGCGATAGACATGTGGTGTTTCACCACACCCATCCCACATGGATAGCCAACAAATACATTTTATCAAACCAACCAAACCAACTTCGGTACTTGTACATTGCGATGTCAAAATATTACTGAAGACAGTTTTGTTAAAAACTCAAGCAAACAACTGTATTATTAGTTTGGCTTTATAAAAGATGATTTAAAAACATGACTCGTTTTTTTTTTAAATTGTTGAAAACAAAAGCAATTGTGTGGAATAGGCGTGGCCTTTTGCAGCGGTGTTTTCGACCTGTCAGGTGACCATGCATGCAGGTTCACCTTTCTCATTCCACTCCATTTACTCCAGAAATATTTTCACAAATCTTTCACATCGAACTTTAATTATTTTTCAATTAAATACAAATATTGTTGATGTTCAAAATAGATCACGGATGTCAACTTTCTACAACTGAGTATTGCATTGCTGGATTTCAATGTTTTCACACATACATTTAGTTAGCAGTGGCCAGCAATTACAAGGAAGCAAAACCATTGCAGCTCGCCAAAATTTACTTTCAATAGAACTAAATAAGAAAAAAAATGTTTAAAAAACAACTATCGAATAGTCTTGGATATATAAAAAGGACATGGTTTACCTGTGGAGCTGGTAATAATGTAACAGTTAATAGTTTTCATGTTGCCGAGTGGTTGGCTAATGCCAAATCAAAGGAAGGGTTCCTCTATAAATAAATGTTTGCATGCATAGGAATAAATTATTGAACAGTCAAGTTATCCTTCCAAGTGTTTTTATTTTGCACGAAACAATCGACTAAAAAGTGGATTGTTCATCAAATTCAAGAGCAAAAATGTATGCACAAATACTCAAAAAGAAGCGTTTCACAGACACGCATCAGGTAAGACTGAGCCACCTCGCGTTTTGAAACCAATATAACAAAACATCACTTCTGGCATTAGACAAAACAATTCGTTTTAAACAGCACAACAAAGTATGCAACTCAATCACAATGAAAAGATTGATATTTATTAAGAGTAGATTAAATGTAATTCTTTGTTTTTGTGTTTATAGATTGATGTAAATTATAACCAAATTAGGAAGTAGAAAATAACCAGTTAATAAGCATGCTTATTATTATTTTATAACAGCATAGAAAAATTAATATTTATCATAGCCTAACATATGTACCAAGATAATAGCATTTTCATTTCGTGCATTACTTGCCCTAATGTTCATTGATGCTGTAATAATAATAATTTTCATAATCTATACCAAGTACTGCTTAAGAAATATTTAGTCTAAATTTTCCCATAGCATTAAATGCTAGATGTTATGCACATTCCATTTTCAGTGCAACATTTAAAATAACATTTAACTAAAAATTCAGTCAAAGGTTTTTTAAGAAATATATATAATTTAAGGACGCCCTTTTCATTTATCGAAAGACGGTTTATAAAGACTAGAGATAAGAACAAGAAACGAGTTTAGATGGGCCATGCACAATGCATCTCTAATAGAGCTTAACAGCACCAACTTACTGGTGAAGAGAAATAGCTTAAACAAAATTGGAAGGTTGAAACAACACTCCCTAGTTGCAGTGGCATACACAAACTAGAGGACAGGGGTCATCAATGTCTCGCGTGTAGTAATAAAATGGTTTATTTAAATATGAGACATTGGCTAACATCTAGTGTACACTTCATAGATGTTCATTTGAGCTATATAAATGATAACTGTAGGTCAACAAACAAAAAAACTTGAATGTTTTACTTGAATATGGAAAAAATTGCTAACTCTACAAAAAAATCATAACTAGTTATGCCAAAACCGCTATGCGGCTTAAATGTCGAGCGATTACTTATTTTTATAATATACAATTGTAAATTT